>WURV02150365.1:0-17465 GCA_011762755.2 Epimenia babai | reverse complement strand
ATTACATCTAGAGTAGATATATTGTGTGTATTGTTGTATATAAAGATTATGATATAGAGATTAAGTAGGTGATTAAGTAGGGGATATTGTGGGAAAAAATATCAGGGGATATAACAGGAAAAAAGGTGAAGGGAGTGGGATGAAAATTGTGATCTTAAGTACTGGGGATATACTGGGAAGGGATATATTGGGAAGACCCCATCATACTATTGAATAACACGTCTTCCTCTTAATATCATCATTCTCTGAGGTTTTATTCATAAAAATCTATTGTTTATCGCTATCATTAGAATCATCAGAATTTTTCCTGCCAGCGTGCCATGACTTTAACAGAAAAACAGAAACGCGCTGTACGGATAAATAAATTTATATATATGGTCACAGTTTCCTGAATAGAATACGTACGCCTTAGAGACATATTAGTTATTAGGGCGCCTCCAAAACAAATGAATTATTATTATTTTATGTTGGTCTGTCTCAAGTATAGTCATGAGTTACGGTATAAAATTTCTGTAAAAACATTGTTACTTTGCGAGTGTCACTCCACAGCTATCCCACACCTGATCTTTAATCGCGTGAAGAATCATGGAAACCGCTTCGAATTGACACCCAAATGATCAGCGTATAAACTCCGACTAACGACCCACTTAATTATAATGACACGCTGTGACGTAAGGGGAGGAGGAGATGATCTTACGACTCACGGACGATAGAGACGATAACGTAAGTTAGCGCATAGACACTAAAAATGCCAACTGCTACTCTACGCCATTTTGCGACATTAGATATTATAATTTGTGCGTGTGTGTGTGTGTTGTGTGTGTGTGTATGTGTGTCGTAGATAGGTCATTGATAAACAGCCAAATTTGTTTAATAAGTGAACTCGCTTTTCTATATATAAATTTCATTTTTTTATTAATTTGAGAATGAAAAGTTTATCTCCAATCAGTCATTTTAGGTTCGTCAGTGGTAGCGTCAAATCTCTATGCAGGAAACAACCAGGTAACAGCTTTGTTAATAACTTAGATGGACTTGATAGTCCTTACGTGAGGTATTACTGATCAGAGACAATTTGACGAAGTATAATTGGCGTAAGCTACCTGATAAAGTATACTTGACACACGATAGCTCGTGTTATTCCTATCTCAGTCGAAAAGAGTTTCGTGTTTCTTTCTCTTGTTTTACGATAATGGCTAATATAGTGCTCTATACCTCTATATTGATATCCAGTTATACATTCACATAGAATATAATACAGGCATATTTTTATATATTCATTCAGAATCATTAAATACCGGCCAGCGTCGTCTGATTGAAACGCTATTAACGAGTGTACGTGCTCGTAATATACGTTAAATTAACGCGTTCTTGAACGTACGTAATGACCCCTTTAATGAAGTCATGACACGCCAGCTGGGCAGCGAACGGGTCTCCAAGGGCAAATAACTCCGTGACACTAGCTCTTTCGCGAAGGGGTACCCTCACTCCTCGGCCTATTTTCAATCACCCCTAGATAAATGAGCACTTGGCTCTCGGCTGGACACTGTGATAAAATCGCCGCTGTCCGTTACACGTAACAATAACCGTTATAGGGGGCTGTTTTCGTTGAAATCGCCAAGAGGAAATTATACGATGAATAACATGTACGAAGTAGTCGGATTCTTTTTATATCTTTATCATAACACAGATAATAAAATTGGTCTAGTCCTCTGATGATGATAATAGTTGTTTGGAATCTAAATCTTTACACATTTTACTCGATAAAATGTTTCAACAACGATTTCACAACCTTGATGACACTTTATGTTAGTATAATTTTACTGAGCTACTCTCAAAGTATCTATTAAGTGTACTATTAATTTCAATTACAACCAGAGGACATATATAACTATCGTCGTTACATTATTCGATAATCGAACATGGATCGGTAATCGAACGTGGGAGGCCGTCGACGAGTAGTGAATATAATCGAACGGTAAAGGGAAACCAACGTTTTAGCGCTGCTTTATTAATGGTGTTAATGTTACTAAATACAGTTATACTGGTTATCTCATTATAATATCATAAAATGTTACAATAATTCATATCACTACTACAGTTATTTGTTAATATTTCCTGCACGAAACGCATAATCATTTCTCATAGTAACGTAGGACATTCAAGGAAAAACGTTCCATCTCTTTAAAAGCTCCTTGCATCCCACTTTAATCACCTGATAGAGATGAGTGTTTATACGAAAGCTCTAATCAGACGCCATCAAGCCTGTTATAATTCACTTTTTTAGTAAATATATAAAAACATGTTATCACAAAAAATCTCTGGCATATATTTACTTATGGATAAGTTGATCAACGCAATCGGTATTATCTACTATGGCAAGGATAAAACGTTAAAACACGAGATTGCATTACCCAGGGTTCAACCCCCACCCATCAACTGAGATATACCGTTCAAGTACGTCAGTAATGTGCGTTAGGTTGCATCGATGTTATGTACTGTTTGCAATATTCATTACAGAATAGCGACTCAATTACAAGTTGGTGTAAACGCGAAAAGTTTTAGGGGAGATAACTCCGCGACGAGAGTGAATTGTTTTTTATACCTATGGAGACGATACGTTATATGATTTGGAATTCATTTTAATACGTGAAGCCACCAAATCGGAAGAGCTGCTTTGGACTTATCCCAATTTTAACTTAAATCATAATAATGTCACGTTGAATTAAAAGGTCGGTTATTATATTTTTTTAATTTTATTCATTTATTCTTTATTTACGTATCTGTAATTGATTTATTCGGTTTACCCGTAATTAAATTTACCGGAGCGAAATAATCACGTGCTAAAAATCCCCGTTTTATAAGCAAAAGCGAAACGAGACTTTCCGTGTCCAATTCAACCAATAGAAATTGTAGAATCAGAGAATCTGCAACAACTACATTTTAGGGTTTATTTTAGTTTTCGGCGTTCAGACGACGGTGTTCCCAGGCGAAGAAATCTCATGCCGAGCATGCGCAGTAGATTTGACCCATATTGAACACCGCCGAAAATGACTCCGCGGAAGATTTTAACCTCTCTATTGTCGTCCATGCTTCGCCTACGGTCCTCAGGTCGTTCGATAGGTACAGATATTGCTCGATCCCGGCCTCGGTGTTAGACGATAAGTAACTACTCCATAAGAAAGGCGGTCGTAAGAAATACCCTCAGACTCTTGTCAGGGCTAACATTATTATAGTAGCCTATATTAAAAAGGTTACAGAGATGTGGAGAATAATCACAAAATCACCATGATTATCGATAGCAAACGATTACAGTACTGCGCCTACCTGCATACCTTAAATATTACCTACCATGCATTATGAAACTTCAGTATAGTATATTTTCCAATATGGGCAAGCGAGCAAACGCGGATGAGTAATACAACAGATTTGCGCGACTTGTTTAAATCCGCTCAGTAAATTCTATATGAAACCCACCCCATTGTCAGCCATGTCTTTTACTCCCGGAAGACTAAAATCTCTGTAGTCGGTCATAATTTGGTCGCCGCGTCCTGTTGAACGTCGGGCTATAGTAGATAATTGGTGTCTTTATGTAGGTGTAACATGGCGACATCGTTGGTTGAATTTAGACTTAATTTATGCGCAATTTTTGCTTTAATTACTGTAATCAGTTTAACGTAATATTGGGCTTGCACATAAAACAAAGTTCTATAAAACAGTCACGGCATTGCTGACCTGTGCCTGTTTTTATATATACACACCGAGGAACATGTATACAGAAGGCCATATCAGTTTCCGTAGGCACGTGTGTAATTAATTAGCGATCGTGTAACTTGAGCGAGTTGGCCTTTGATATATTCACACCTGGCTCCACCACATTGCAATTGGGGTATTCAGGGTAAAACAAGAGGAGGCGCGACGAACTTTGTACAAGCTAAAGAGGTTTATGATACATACTAAAGACCTAACGTGTGGGTTTTTTAAATTTATATTTACCCAATAATGTTGCTTGGTCAATCACACAAGCTAGATATTGCGTGATTGCATGTAGACTACAATTTAGGATACATTATTTGAACAAAAACAATAATGCAGAAGAATGAAGCTAATATAATTACTAATTAACGATTCAGGTAAATGCAAACGTGATACGATACCGACGCTTTGAGGTGACGTTAACCAGGATGGATATATTGTATTGATCCGTGAGCCACAGTGCATCAGAATATACCGAAAAAATATGGATTATACACTCTCACGCACCACGTGTCTACGAAAACTGAAATTATTTTCTTTTTGGCTATTGTAAAATTACTGATTGTTATGTACAATTACTGATTATTAAGGATTAAGGAGCGGTGCACAGGCTTAATCACTCTTACTTAACTGACACTTTATTATAAGCTAAAGTCTTACGCGCGAACGTAATCACCCAACGTGAAAGTAAGATCAGGTCGTGCTGGCAATTTTTAAAAGCGACGGCGGCATTTGGTTCATGTGCATAGCGGATGGCAGTTTCCCTGGCGTGGATTATACGCCGTAGACTTAGTTGAAAAAAGCATCACATTAACTTGGGTCTGAAGTTTTTTTACTAGTAATTCGTAGGGATGTCGGTTGCAGTGTTGACCATACCGTATAAAGCGAGAGATAAAAGTAATACCTTATTCACTCGCGTAGATTTGAATTCGCGCGAGCTTTCGTATACAAAAATACATCATAAGGAATTCGGGAGACAGCAAAGAGGCCTATGAGGTATTTTTCGCTATTTATTGTGATTATTGTGATAATAATAATGATGATAATAATAATAATAATAATAATTATCTTTTTTTCGGTATATGATGGCGTGAATATCCATATACATACAGTGCATATACACAGCTGGCTGCTATGATAACTTTTTGGGACGTTGTTCTCGGCATTTACCTTGATAAAAAATGAAAATAAAACATAGAAGGGTTGCTGTCGACTCGGTTGTTTCTCGATTCTCCTTCTATGAGCCAAATTTTAATATTTATCCCCCTTTTGACATATTCGCCTATATCCTTAAAATCATTTCTGCTAGCTCAATACATAATACCGTAAAGAAATCCTTGACCGTGGAATGTACGAACGCTTATTTAATTACACAAGATATGCTAAAAAGAAATAAATTTAAATCATACATAAATAAATAAAACTTATTAAAATATATTTTATACTCTTCAAAATATTTTATCCATTCATAGTAGAAAAACTACATATTTACAATTTATGATTAAATGAATATCAGAAAGAACTCAATATTTAAAGTTTATCATGAATTAAATATTAGAAAAACAAAATATTTGAATTTTTGTCCTAAAATCAATATCGTCTAATATTTCCCCTCCTTTACCAACATATAGAAAATTTAAAATGTTTTCTTATTATCTAAGTACATAACTTCATAGGTAAACCATTGATAGAAGTAAGTGTGTACAGATAGGTGCTCTATTATGATCCAGTTGACGGGCCGGGCGAGTTGCCCAGCGTTCAAATTTGAAATATCGTATATGTATAGCCTTATTGGGTACATAATTAAAATAATACGATTATAATTTTAAGTTCCACATAACAGGGGTTTTTGTATAGACATATTTACCTATCTAAGACACGCAGTAAAAGTTACGCAGTGTGTAATTTTATAATTTGATTTACCGTGTTCTTCTGTCGAAGTCGTTTGGCTCGTCAGCCTGTCGCGCGTCCAGGGATGCCAAGTCGCGTTACCCGTGAATTTCTGGGGGTCAAGAATGTCGGTAACCGAAAACGACGTGGTTTTCTGGACACAAACCACTCTTAGATCTCGTACACCATCATTATTGCTGTTGTGGCTGTTATTGTTGTTGATGATGTTGTTGTTGTTGTTATGGTTATTACTATCGTTGTTACTGCACGTGTTATCGACACCATCCGATGAGCCGACATCGCTAGACTCCATTTTTACATCACTGTTCGACGCCGATATATTTTTATCAAATCTTACACGTTCGTAGGGATTAGAATTCCTTTCGGATGTAGGGCCGCACAACTTAGCGTCAGATAATAAATTGTCCGGACGTTCGGGAGATTGTATTCCGTACTTGTCATCGTCGGTGTATTTAGCGCTAGGTACGTGCGTGTTTAGAGTGGCCTTAGCGCGAAATGCCTGCCGCATGAGACGAGCCTCTTTGATTGCCGCCAATTTCTCGTGTAGTGGCATTTTAAGTTTCTTGTGGTCGTCAAAGTGCAGGACAGATCGACAACTGGTCGGCCGTAGCGGGGAGCAGTCCATGTTTCTCCGTTCCGAGTCTTCGGTATTGATAGATTCGTCACTTTCTTCCGACACCGGGCTGGAGTGCGGTGGCGGCGTCCTGCGTCGCTCATCCATCGGCAAAAAGCTAATCGTCTGTTAACAGAAATGAAATTAGGTCTGAAATTTTAATCGAGTTAACAATATATAAATGTCTTTAAATAGCGCGAAGACCATAGACTTAAATAAGTGTCTTAAATTTTTAAAGTAACTTTCCCCGGACTATATCAACGTCGAGTTGAGTTTTTTGCGAAAAACTTACAGATTAAGAAAAGTTAACGAAATACATTAAAAGTTAATCGCCCGAGCTAATTACAGGCGGGCCTATGACGATTTTCTGAGAATTCTATGAATGTAAGACACTCTTCTAATGTCCTAATGGCCAAACAATAATAACAGCTTGAAGAGCGACGCGAACAAAGTCTCTATTGAACTACACTTGTCTGCCCATCCACTTGACGCTATCTTATTATAAGCGTGAAATATAACAGCTTCCAGTGTCGTGATTGGTCAAGACGTTCGTCTGCTGACACGCGTCTATCATAACATCTTCGCCTGTCTCTAACGTCGATCGTAAACGACCCCTCCTATATGCGCGCATCGAGCGTCGACAGTGGTGGATGGCGTGGCTACCTGCGATTTGTGGCAGGCGGGTACTTTCGCCCCGTGGCGATTGGTTGTTTCGCTAATGGCGTCAATATTACCGGTAGGAAGGCTACGATGATGGGCCGATAAGATGCATCGACGACCAAAGGGGTGTTCTTCCCACCGCTTAATTGTACGGAAAAGTCATTAGCCCCGCGCTGAAATCCTCTCAGAAATGTTTTGTAATAAAATGCCGTACTAATTTATCCGCGGAACAGATGTTTTATCGAATGGATCTGAGAGAGTGCCATAAAATCGTGCGCTGCCGATACCAGTTCATGATACGTATCTACTTCGCGCCTCGCAAATAACTCCATCATCTCCCGGTGTGTTAGCGTATGAGAAAAACGCGTTTTAGACGTACGAAAACATTTTGACGTTTATTGATGCGTAATAAGCGACGCTAATATTGTCCGCGGGGTGTCCGCGTTAAATCACAAAAATCGTGAACTTGCCGCGAAATCGTGACTGCGTCTTACGTTACGCAATCGCAATCGAACGTTTTCAAGTCGCGTTTTGTGAGAATAATCGGAGCTCCGGAGATATATAGAGCTTAACTCGCAATGCAATAAGGCGGTATCGAAATACTTAAAGCATTTTCAACTGAAATACTGATAAAAACGAACTGAATCAATCACTAATGGAAAAATCGCATGGAGTCGAACGTTGTATAAGTCGGACACCAGGAAATGTGAGTGCCTTACCGGCGTCTGTTATAGAACTGCCACCCCCTGTGAGTCCTCACAAAGTCGCAAACCGTCATTTACCCAACTGCGCAAGTGGCTTTAACGTGCGGAATATACGTAAATGCGCCTTTGAATAGAGACTTGTTATAGAGACAATGTGTTAAAAATTATACGTTAATATCACAATAATTATCGTTAAAAAGATTTTTAGTTATTTTATGTTTTATACAAACTTTTTATCCATGTCTAATGAAAACGTAGTTTTCGCAAAGAAGGCGAAATAAAACATCTCTTGGCAATTTTCAGCCTTTTTTGGCAACGTTGTTAATTCTATTTGACGTAATTTCTTAGCGTAAACAAGGCATAAAACTGTACAGTGCCGTGGGTACGTTCGACTACGCTAGTATACTGCTAAAAGTGACGCTATGACTCTGAATTAGTTAAAAATGTTTTATCAATAGATAGTAGTTAACGTACGCGACCTTTCATTTCCGGGTCTTGCGCTCCTACCTACCATTCAACTATACTGTGTGTTAATTGGCCCATTTTCAACCTTTCCAGAAAACGTCATGCTACGTAAAGAACAGATGAAAGTCTGCAAAATGTTCACCTCCTTGACGAAGCTTCTAAAACAAAACTTGTATGCGAAAAAGACAAGACGAACGATGATAAAAGACCAGACTGGTTTTTAAGATATCGGAACCTCGGGTATAACTGGCGGCCGAGATTTTACATGCAGGCTATATTTCGCAGAAGTTATCGAACACGTTTTACTGCCAGTATTCTTCTGGTTCTGCATGATAGAGGCGATTGGCTATACCCGAGGCAAATAAACTAGCAACAATGTCCATTCCTTATTTACATCTCCTCCCTTCTACAGATTCGACAACAAGGTCTCTTCCAGTAGCATTATAAAGTTAATAAACTCAGAAACATGTGGGAGTGGTCAAAGAGGCTAACAAAAACCATTTACAAAAACGAAGAGAGATAAATTTGTGAAACATAAATATGAATTGTATCATTGTCGCTAACTTCCAGTATTGTGAGGGTTTTGTCTCTTCGTTGCTAGAAAACATAAATACTGACTTACTATAGAATGGGATAAATTAAAGGGAGGCTATGCGAGTAATGTCTATTCTTTATGTGATGGTAATGTGGGGGGGGGGCAATGTGGTTTTATGAATAGCTGGAGATGAATGCGCAGAAAAACCTATACCTCTGAAGCGACGCGAACCCACGACCTTCAGGTAACCGGTCTGGAGGTCTACCAACTGAGCTACAGGGGCAAGCGCTCTCTTGTGCACTTAGGTACGTATTTAACACGGTTTTTTAGGACCATTGATATTTAAAGTCCGTATATCGGGCCAGCGATATACACGGATGGGCCATCTGTACAAGCATGGTGGACTATCAATTGATTGGGTGATTTTGGCGCTGTTTTCTGTATTAACGTGGTGTTAATGGGGGTAGCCAATGCAGTTCTATGAGTAGCTGGAGTGAAATGCACAGAAAGAAAACTATACCTCTGAAACCACCTTTCTGTACATTTTCTCCAGCTATTGAGTATGTATGCTTCATATTGTAACGCATGTCCGCGATAAAAACGTAAGGGAGATTTATGCTATTTTTCCAATTAAGATTTCAAAATAAACAATTAAAAATAGGAATATCATTTTTACAGACGCAGTCCCCCCATGAGCAGAATCGATAAATCTGCGCTTTTGCATTACGCTAGCTGTTAGTTTTGTTCTCTATGTTACATGCAGTGTATCGAGAGTAGACTAAGGAGAAAAATTCTGTTGCATAACGTAAATGATTACCGCAGTTCATCGTGGATAAGTCGACAAAGTGTATAAATCGGGTCACCTTTCATCACGGATGTGCTACTTGAGAATATAGACTCATTTACAATTTTGCGAGGCCACAAAGATATAATAGAATACCGACCTTTACACCGTGAAAAATCTTAACTACCGCGGACTAAATAGCAACCGTTTCAGGTCAGTTCATAAGCTAATAATAAGCTGCATTGATACTTTATTATTAAATCGGTCTGATCGCCAGTGTTGATATCGGTGGCGTTGCAACAGTGCGTTTTTATCCGTACTGTACATGAAAATGTTTAGGATGAGAGACACAATAGCACCCTCACTGGCGTCGGCGCGTTGGCGGCAGGACGGCGCCAGGTATCGCGTCCGGCGGCGAGTTATTGGCCTTTACCTATGGAAGTGCCGATACACGGTCGCGGACATTAAAACGCTGTACCTTTCATCAATCGCATTCTGCCCAACGGGATTATCGATATCAAAAACGGAAATTAGCATTTCAATATCACAATTTAATATGTCACACTCCATATAGATGTCCGATTATCATTTAATCTATAGAAATTCAGATATTCGAATAAAGTTAATTGTATGTGTAATGTAACTAGCTGTATATTAAACAAGAATTCATCCACCGAGTACCCACAGATTTCATGCCAGTGCTCACTGTCTGTACATTGGCGGTAACAGGCACAATGCACCGACTAGCGGGGTGAATTCGCTAGGATTGGAATCGACGGACAATTTTGCTGCGTGGTGATTTTTCATCATAAAAAAAGATGTGTCATTTTTACACATGTTTAATGTAAATATGGTTTTAATTGAAGAATAAAATATTGATGCCGATGTTATAGCGCGGTTATAGACCGTATGTAACCGGAGACATATACTGTGTATCATTTTCATAAAGTATATACTATGCGGAGCTAATTATTAAGTAGGTAATGCAGTAGCGAATTAACGCGACACTCATAATGGAGAGTTCATATACTTTTTGGGTTTCACGCCGCGTTTTCCACCGCAATTCGACAAAATGTTTGTTCCGTCATGTATGCAGCATAACCTGTTATCGCGATCCTAGACTGAAACTGTTATAAACCTCGGTAAATTTATGTATACAAGTATGTATGTGGCAAATATTCTCGGATTTCGTGGATGGTTTTCAAGTTTTTTATTGAAATTACATTGAAATTTATGCAAAAGTAATGTTTTAGCTTAATAAACCAGGAAGTTATAGCTATTTAAGTAACCCGTAAACGTAACACTAGAACAAAATTAGTTAAACGTGTATTCCAAAATGACGGATTTCATAACGTGAAAATCGCTTTTATTAGGTAGCGAGAATATTTAAAGGTGGCATCCCCTAGAAAAAAGATACGCAAGGTCAAAAAATACCGCGATTTCGAGTGTAATACGGAAAAAATGAATGGCCCGAGTTTTCGAGTTTAGTCTCATAGGAAAGGGAGATAATGTCCCTTTCTTCGCATTCTTGGCGTCTCTTAGTTTCTGAATAATAACGCTGGAATATTTAGGACAAACTAATCAGACCTATATCCAGGCCACTTTCACTTCATTGTCTAGAATAGTAGTGGTTGTTCTCGCACTGTAAAAAATGTGGTATAGTTTAAACAAATAAAACTACAAAGGGCGTGTTATCGCTAGCCGCGAGCGAGGAGTTTAGTCTGAAAGTAGTGCCTCGAGGAGCGCGCGCACGCCATAAAGTTAAGTGTCGTCATTAAGTCAAAACGACATAATTAATTGGTTAAGACAAAGGGCGTAATTATCGGCGACGTAAAACGCCGATACGTGTACAAAAATAAACACCCGTCGTCTCTTTCGATGACTCGTACATTCATTTATTGAATTTTTGTACTCGCTTGTATGGGATTTTATGTGTTTTATTCGTTGTTTTATGTATGCCCTTACATGTCGTTGTAGCTATTTGTATGTACAGGTGTTTGACTGTATCGAGGTTTCATACGATGGACATTATACCGTGGCTTGTTTGCTGGTGACAAGAAATTCACCGGAAGTGTACGTATTTTTGCACGTGGCGTTAGGAGTGTAATCGTAGTAGCATTCACGAATAACAGCGCAGTCGCCCGACCCCACGACTTCTAAATATCCAGTCAGGTGTATACTCGATCATTGCTGAAACCAGATATCCATGTACAAGACATATATACGACTCAAAATCGTAGTGTGTTGCCAAAATGTCAAATATCCAGATACCCATGCTCAATAGACATACGTATAAACACTTAACGGACTTATATTTAAGATATTTGTATATCATATTGAAACCCGAAAGACCCATCCTTGACTAATGATGGCAAAGATTAATGCAAACTTTCGCGTCGATACACTTCCGTATTTCGTTACGTAAAATTTCAACCGGCACGTACACCTAGCGCCGCTGGTGTAGTGGTATCATGCAAGATTCCCATTCTTGCGACCCGGGTTCGATTCCCGGGCGGCGCATATTTTTTTTTTACACAAAATCACTTTAAATTGATTACTTTTCGCGAATTTAGAATGCATAACATTACTACGAGTACAGTTTTGTATTTGCGACCCGCGGCTCAAAGATGTTCACGAACAATACAACAAACCACAGTAGGAATATAAAATTACTTATTTATATATTATAACTTTGTTAGATACTTAGATGGCTTGTTGCGTAAGTACTTTAGCTACAGTAATGTAAACAGTGCGCGAGGCGTGATGCAGTTTTTATTTCGTTACATACTGCCGCAGCGATATCCCGAAGTGTGAAACGCGATACGCCTGTGCTACAATGCGCTTTACCAAACCAAGGTCTTTATTTCTCTGCCAACGACATCAAAGACTGATTAAACGTTCTATTTGCTCGTCACTAGATCACATTCGGTATACTCCGTTCTATCACCGCGCTCGTATACGGGATGAAATGAATAGATTAGCCAACCGACAAAGTACTTGCGAGCTCTCTAATCGTTCGTGTTGCATTATACGTTTTATCGGAGTAGATCACGCCATAGGACGTATTGCTCGTTCGACATTTAGCGCCGATGACCTTCCTTTGGCTTGAACGTGGTAAAATGAGAAAGACCCGGTTTCCCCCATTCTGAAGAAGCGCAGCCAACTGCCAACTGTCGTTGTTTGCTTGGTTCATTTCTGTCTCTTTCTAAAACGATTCGCCGAGATCGTGGTCGGCTGTGACGTCATGGTTGAGATTTGCTATAAATCATAGACAAATTACGGGCCTTTGTGACGGCGATGCGTGGAATGCCGACTGGTACAATCATTAGCGGCGCCGCGAGCAAATATTGGCGAGCTAATTTACGAATAATGCAGGGGGCGCGGAGTGATTGGGAGAAAATGGCAAGGGAGATAAATGATCCATCACCGCACAGGAGTAGACAACCGTGAAAGTATCTTTGTGTTTGGCTCCCGTTGTGTTATGGCCACATCAAACCGATTAAAGGGCGAATTAGAGAAGCGATGCATGCACCTTTTGATAATGTACATCTAGCGCCTGTTTATTTACTTGCATAGATTCGCGTGTGTTTGAGAAATCGGCGTTTGTATCAGTAACTGGGGGTCCATCGTGGTAGATTTTAAATACAAAGAGTACCTACGGTACCTGTTTATAGGTATTCTTATGGAATGAAATTTCATTGATTTTATAGTTCAACACATAGCTATCAAAGACGCTTCACGAATTGCGAAAACTATGGCTAAGTAAATATAGTTTAGAGTTTAAAAATCAGATAAGGTAAACTATGATGAAAAGAAATAAACGAGACATATATGGTATTATTACAAACGAGGGAAATATCACTTGAAATAAACATAAAAAATCGCATACAGTGTCAAATGTCATAATCACAAGGTGAACCAACATAAAGCATCACAGGGAAACGACAGCCTAGATAAAAGTATCAATAGGACCAAGGAATTGGACATGTTAAAATATAATATTATATTTTTGGTGCTGAAATACGAGACCATTTCCGAATGAGTTGCTTGAGAATACAACACCGCTGTTTATGCGCGATTACATGCATTTTTACCGTATATCGGACCAGAAGCGTAAGTTTGTGTGGGCAGTTGCAGTGAACGCGCATTTCATAGTACCGTAATTAAACAAAGATTGGGGCTTATATACAATACCCCTTTCAACATTTTCGGCACCTAATGAAATTCGCCGCAAATAATGTCATTTTGGACCACGAAGCTACAATATTTATTCATAAATTATTGATTATCGTATATCACAGTGTAAAAGATTTTATTGTTTTTTTTGTATAAGGCCTAGGAAAGAATGTAATACGCTACATCGATGAGTACACTGTGAAATCCGGTAACTTCGCTACATCGATGAGTACACTGTGAAATCCGGTAACTCCGCGGCATCGACGAGTACACTGTGAAATCCGGTAACTTCGCGGCATCGACGAGTACACTGTGAAATCCGGTAACTTCGCGGCATCGATGAGTACACTGTGAAATCCGGTAACTTCGCGGCATCGATGAGTACACTGTGAAATCTGGTAACTTCGCGGCATCGATGAGTACACTGTGAAATCTGGTAACTTCGCGGCATCGATGAGTACACTGTGAAATCCGGTAACTCCGCGGCATCGATGAGTACACTGTGAAATCCGTAACTTCGCGGCATCGATGGGTACACTGTGAAATCCGGTAACTTCACGGCATCGATGAGTACACTGTGAAATACGATAACTTCGCGGCATCGATGGGTACACTGTGAAATCCGGTAACTTCGCGGCATCGATGAGTACACTGTAAAATCCGGATACTTCGCGGCATCGGTGAGTACACTGTGAAATCCGGTAACTTCGCGGCATCGATGAGTACACTGTGAAATCCGGTAACTTCGCGACATCGATGAGTACACTATGGAATACTTCGGGGCATTGGTAAGATCGAACTTTTTGTCTCATGCAATCACCCAACGACTCTGGAAGGAACTGAAATACTAGCGGAAACCTCCCTCGCTGTGATTGGTCCCCCGGAATCTGGATTGTATTAGGCAGATACGGAGAAACCTCTCCGGCCAAGAGCTACACACAAGTTAAGAACAGAAAGTGGTGACAAAATACTGAAATAGCAGTTGCTGTATCTCGTACATAGTAATTCTTAGTATAAGGCCGAAATAGTTTACCTAGAACTTTATGAGCTAATTTTCAACATCGTAAATGGAGTCAGTAATCCCGAGGACATACCGTACATCTTTGGTAAGGGGGCCGCATTTTGGTATGGTAGGGGCCGTACCATACGTAGTGAACCAAGCATCGATATTTGGTCAGATTATGGGCAACAGTCTGCCGAAATAGTGTCAATTGAGAGTAAAAGACGTAACATAAGACCAGGGGGGGGGGGGGCTAAATGTCATACGAGGATAAATGTTCGGTCTAGGAGACGCTAGAAGCTTCTCGATAACAGCCCTAAGTAAACAATTTTATAACGTTAATGTTTCATTTATTTTCCTAACATTTGTATAGATGATAATAGTGCGTTAATATCCGTAAGTTGTTTTATACGCAGCTGTAGTTTTTTGTTCGGAAAGGTCACCGGAGATAACTATTCTACGACGTGGATATCTGGAGTGAATACAACGGGTCGACTGTTTATTGTTTCGGAACGACAATAACTGACGTGTTGTAACAGTAACATTACGTTAATAGCGCGTCAAATATTTGTACGGCGTATATTCTTTGTGTATATTGTTTTTTCCTCGAGCGTTATATCGAGGAATTCTGAAAAAATGGGTTTATCCAGCTCTTGCGATGTATACACGGGAAAGCGCTTCATATCGAACGACCTGTACAGACAAGAAGTATATGACGAGCTGTTTGTGTAACCTTTTGGTCTTGTTTCACTCCGGAAACTCGCTCCAGGTTTTTACCGCTTCTTGCATTTGGTGCCAATCGCGTTCGTCGGTCAAAGCGAGCTGTATAATAGCTTTCGCATGTCCGTTGCGTTTACTTTTAACGCCGAAATTGCCGCTCGTATTTACGGCACTTCGGTGCGACGATTGCAGTATCAAGTGGGCTGCTAAATATCACGCTGGGACCGCATGTGTGTGGGCGAATTGAAGCTAGGTTGATCTTACACCGCGTGTTGTTCTATCGCCATGTGGTCGATCTTGATATCCTACGCTGAAAGTTTCCGTGGCAGTGACAGGAACGAGGTTATGAAAGAACCACCGTCATCTCAGTAAAACGACTCTTCCCAAAACACTCTTGCTATGCCGAAAATCTATATGTAGACCTAACTAAATGAAGCAGCAAGCAGCACCCCCACCCACGATCGCCGCAGTTCGCTCCACGGACGAACCTCCGCCCGTTTAAGAATGTGTCCCACGTGCGTCAACAGACCTCCCTGTCGCGTCATCCCCCGTTATACAATAATCGACACCGTTGTCATTTCCGAACACATTTCCATAACATTGTCATTAGGAGCCCCTCCCTTCGCGGCTGCAGTCCACGGAGAATATCATGTTAGTCCAACTTGCGCTGCCCACGTGAACACATCAATACGCGTGTAACGTTTCAGTTTTGTGGGCACTCTGAAGCAACACTAATTTTGAGTTTGGGAGTCCCAGATGGTTCAGATACACGATGATAAAACGTTACTAGATGAAAAATACAGTAAATTTCGCTGTGATTGGTACATTTGTACAATTTGTACCAGATTAAGTATTCCCGATGCTGTTTCGACCTACATTCCAATGAAACAATTTCAAAGTCATTTCATCTTAAAGTAGCAAGGTAACGTGAGTTTAATATAAACAGTTATACTTCGTTAACCGGCGGAAGGTCTGTCGTTACCTTTCTAACTTTTGTGATTTGCGTTAAGTCTAACATGTCAACCTACATCCCCATTAATTTTAGGAGACAAATGCTGAGAAATGCAGGTGAAAAATCTTCGCTTTCGGTGAAGCCCGATCTCACGACATCCGAATGTGTAGTTCGGTACTCTACCGGATAATCTTCAATAGGCAACCTTATTTCTGTGTAATTATATCATTAAGAAGACCACACATGGTAGACAATGAAAATCGTGAGTACATTGCGCAATATAAATCATTTTTATATGCATTACAAGAAATGAACATACTGTAGACGGACGGACAGTGTCCAGCTTTGTGGCACTTTTCGACGTTTCCATCGGAGTGGCAGGTCAATTGTCGATGATATAGTGGACAATGAATGCAGCAACTATCTTCCCTTAATCGATGTATTTGACCGGTGCCCGGGCCTCTCAATGAAGCTGTGGTTTGCAGTCAAGTGTAAACATGGGCGGGTCATCAGGCCGGCGCGTGGTCATTTGTCATCGGTAATCTCCCTTTATCGCCGATACGCGGCGTGAATTCGCAGATTGAAGCCCGATATATACGGATTTTATGCGCGACAAACTCGGGAGATAATCTTCTGTTAGGCTATAACGTTAAGACTCGGAATAAAATGGAAACGACAGATGTGAACTATTGGATCGAGACCAGAGATATTAACAAGATAATTTTTCAATTGAGTAATCAATCAAAAATTAATAATGGGGCAACTATATTAAACTATTGTATATAGCGCTGTATGCGTTAATGTCGCCGTGCGAGACACTGAAAAAGTAGCGAGTGTCGCAGTCTGCTGAAAACGTTTACGTCAGATACCGTCTTATATTCTCAAAGACGGTGTGGAGTTTCCTGCATAATCTAAACGATCACGTCGGTGTGCGTAAATGATTTCGCCATCACCGACTCTGCTAATTACCCACGGAGACACACGCTCTTCTTCGAACTGTGACGATAAATAAACAATTAATGTGTAAGTAATTCTTGTATAACGGTCAGAATACAAGACATCGGTCCGACCACTCGTGGCTATTGACCAGTTGGTGTTGAAATTTTAACGCAAAAGTTGAGTGTGACATTATGCAATCGTAAAAAAAGTCATTATAATAATTTTTATTATAACAAAAATGCTGGAGTGTATA
>WURV02150354.1:0-17465 GCA_011762755.2 Epimenia babai | reverse complement strand
ACAGTGACATTCCGTTCACATCATGTAGATGACCCCTGACGTGTCGTTGAGGGAAAAAGAACAAAGATAGTTCTATAAATTGTTCTTGTTCCTGTGCATAGAGACCCAAGGGTTATATGTGTATGTCCCGTCCACGTTCTTTTAACTCGGGACACTTATACAGTATTATGCGGATATATTTATCTATAGGCTATGCGTGTTGATTTATCTGTTTATTCGTCTATCAGCTCATCTGGTTAAGAGGTTAACAGCACGTCATAATTCTTCGACGGTGTAAACCATTATTTATCTCAGGTATAACGGGCCTGTGCTGTATGCAATTGAAACGAATTCGTCAATTAGATGGTAAATATTAAAAAAGAATAGAATGATCATTCCATTTTATATTTGCCTTATGTACCTCCCAGCTGCCCCGGGATAGCCCGCGTCGATAAAGAAGATTCTTTCATGCACCTTTGTAATCCCCCGTACCTTCGTTCAAGTATTTTTCAACATCACTCTTAAATGCATTTAGCAGTGACCGTCTCTTCCCATAAGTTATTCCAGTCGATTACAACCCGCTTTCCGAACAAATATTTCCGTATATCGAACCGAACATTTTCCTTCATTGACTTCAATGAATGACCTCTCGTTTTATTTTTAACGCTAAACTTTACAAAATTTCCAGGGTCAATTATAAGACCGTGGAACATTTTGAAACATCTTTAAGATCCCATCTCACCATCCTAGTCTCCAGTGTTGTTAGGTTCAACCTCTCTAACGTCTCTTCATGATTGAATTTAGCAAAATTTGATACCAGCCTATTCGCCCTCCTTTAAACTTTCTGTGACATATTGATATCTTTTTGTAGTCAAGGTCTCCATGTCTATACAGAGTAATCCAGATGCGGCCTTACTAAAGATTTATATAGTTTTACAATACCTTCCCAAATTTTGTACGAGATTGGCCTATTTATTATGCCCAAAAGTGGTCACGTTTACAGACTAATTTCCGCTTAGAGCCTTATATTTATCAGCATGCTTAAGAACATATTTCAGTGCCATCTATGATAGATGATTTATACTAAAATTATATTCCACATTATAAAATCCTACATGAGGGCATTTACTGTTATCACTATGAAAAAACCATTTTCCACCTCTTCCTCCAATATACTAAATAAACTCTCTATATCCCCTTGTATTCTCTTCTCGTCATTAATATTTCTTATTCTCCCCAAAATCTTAGTGTTACCAACAAATTTCAGTATGATACCTCATTTATGTTATTAATGTATAGTATGTATATTATAAAGATAAGTAACACTGGCCGAAATACCTATGTATGATTTTTGTATCATTAATTCATGTATAATTAAACGATAATCATATTAACTATGATGTCCAGACCTATAGAATACACCCAACGTTGTTTGAGTTGACGCGTTGTGCTCATAATTAAAAATAATGTGTCGCTTTCTAATTACTGAATAGTGTAATAACTCTGCATACATCCGCGCTCGAGCTGGAAGATTACCGCGCAGTCTGCGCTCAGAGCGCCCAGTAATCGCTCTAATCATGCAGAAATCACACGATATTAGCGCTCACGCAAGAGTTATGATCTAATATGAATATTATTAGGAGTGAAGAGCCGTTAGAGCCGTTCGCCGCTAATCATTACTATGCAATTTATTACAAATTTCTTCACTGAAAATGGACTTCTCTACCCATATCAGTCAGCAGATACGAAATTCTTCAGTGTAGAAACCTCTCTCCTTTACATCGTGGTAAATCGGTCATTTTAGTACTTTTAGATATTAGATCAGCATTAAATCTCATCGATCACAAAATTCTCATTAATAGGCTGCAGCAACGGTGTGGAATTGTCGGATCAGCTATTGAATGGATTAAGAATTATACCCCCCCCCCCCCCAGATCTTTTTGTGGAAATGTTTTAGGCAATAGTTCGGAACCACGTGAACTACCACATGGTGTTCATCCGGAAGGTGTCATGAGACCGCTTCTGTTTACTACTTATAACACTCCACTGGGTGGCATTATAGAGAAATATGGCCTTCATTACATGTTCTACACTGATGATACCCAACTGCGGTTGCCAATTAATACTAAAAACTGTGGAGCTCCAACATTTTTGAGAACAATTTCAGTTTTCAGCAACAAATCTCAAAAACCATTCAGTTTTCCTACAGTCAACTTAGAAATATCCGTTCCATTTCGAAATATCTAGACCATTCTCTATGTGAGACTCTTATCCATGCCTTTATCACTAGTAAATTAGACAACTGTAATTCTCTCTACATCAACTTGACAAAATATCAGATTAATACACTTAAAAAACTACAAAAATAGTTGTGTTAGCCCTCTTACTAAAACAGCAAGGAGGTAACATATCACACCGATTTTCAGGTCCCTACACTGGCTGACTGTGCAACAGCGTATTGCTTTCAAAATTTTGCTTTTGCGGTTAAGCGTCTGACCAATGCTGCACCTTCATATCTTGCATCATTAATATGCGTGAGAAACAGCGGGAGATCCCCCAGACAAAGTCAAACACTCATTCTCACTGTACCACATTACAAAAGGGTCAACTTTGGTGACCGGGCCTTCAATGTTGCTTCACCCACTCTCTAATTCTCTACCTCTACACATCAGACAATGCAATGCACAGAGATAAATACTGTTTAAAACTTTCCTATTCTCCTCTAGTTTTTGCTAGGTCCACGGGGACTTGTTATTATTATTTTTTTGATCATGCATAATCCCATTCCCATGTCATATCTACATTTCTAAGGCTTCTAACGTAACTATCGCTAATTACCTTATCTGTTGCATCCTCTGTTCTTTATTGTATAATGTAACTTTATGTAATTGTCTTATCCTTATTTTTGTTCTGTTTTATTTGATATTAATCCTCTGTTACTGTCTCATCTAATAATTCTTAGGGTGTATTATCAGGGTTTATCTTATAATGTAACAATACGTAATCATTTTATCCGTGTTTTGAGTCTCTTATGTGCCAAGGGATGTGCCAAATCTTTTTGTTATGTGCCATATCAGATTTCTATGCGAAATTTGGCGCATTAGCGCATGCCAGCGTGAACACTGTAACGTTGTTTTATATTATTATATTATGACTGTTACGCTGGACACTGTGATTGTACTGTCATGTTCTTGTGATAATACTGTAAATATATAATGTTATATATTGTACATCCGTTTCATCTCTCTGCAATTAATTTTGTGTTTTCTTTCACGGTAACTTTAAACTGTATTGTAGTTAGAAATAGTTTTTAGTGAATTTGTCAAGTGTCTTTGATAGCTGTGTTTTAAAAAGGCACTATAAATCAATAAATTTTATTTCATTTACGCGGAAATATGTGTGATAACGAGCACAGCAACTCGACAGTGAATTGAACTAAAACCAAAAAAACAGTAACATTCCATTTCCGTACATAAAATAACAGACTAAAATCCATATTATATATTTTCACGGATGTACGGTGGTGAAACATATATACTTATATAATAAATAATAAGCTGACCAATTACTTAGCAAGTTCATCGTTATAAAATCATTATATTATACATATCTGGTTACGACAGGGTACGCAGGTAATTTTGTTACGAGTCTGCCATGGACCGTGAATGTAATTATGGAGAGGTATTCACGAAGACTTAAATCGATGTTCACAATATCGGAGGCTGTAAGCACATCTTTAGAAAAACCACTTAACATGAAAAAATAAATAGTGGATTACTAATTCATTTTTTGTGTTATAATATATTTAGTTATAATATATAAGATAAAATTTGAAATAAATTATTTTGGAATGTACAGAGGAAAGAACATCTGTCATTATTTATAGTTCATTCAAAACCCTCTCTAAAAGATAACGAAAACGATAATGATAATAACGACGAGTATAAGGATAGCGATAACGACGATGACATAGCCCTAGCCCTTCTTTAGCCCAAGCTAAGTAGGGCTTAGGCAATGCCCTGATTCATGGAGTCCTTTCCTAAGTTTTTATGCGTGTTCGCGTGTTCGAATTTTGAGTGCTTAGGTATCCCTCGATAACCCATTTTCGGGTGTGGAATATGTATTTAGTCTCGGGTGGTTTTCCTAGCGACAGAGAGGGTTGAGGGTTTTATGGGGGTGGGGGGAGTAGAGCAAGGAACAGAGTGGGTTTTGGGTTAGCAGTGGTTAGTCTTGGAGTGGTTAGCGTCCGATTGGGGGGGGGGTAGCCTTAACAACTGATGACGAAGACGATAACGACGACGATAACGACGACGATAACGAAAATAATAACCATGACGATAACTACGACGACGATTATTATTATTCTCATTACCATCAGCCTCGTCGTCGTCGGATGAGGTAGGCGTTTATCAAATCGGGATTATCGACATTGATTTCGATAAATATCACATCTAAACAAACTACGTGTTGACTTCGGCACTTCGAAAATGGTCGGGCGCAAAATTCCCGTAAATGTAAAACTACGGAAAGCAATACCACTGTACATATAGGCTACATCACGTACACGATTATAATAATGGGCCAATAAAGAAGGCTTACCGTGCCATTACAGGTATAGCACATCTAATAATGTAAAGAGTATTGGACAGTCAAACTTATAAACAAATTTAAATATTGAAACGTGGTTTTTTATAACTTTTCTTTGATTTACTATATACAATGAGAATTAAGGCTTTTTATCTGTAAAACAAACCTATGGCGGCTTTTATTCACACCAACACCCGATGTTGATGGCACACTGAATCGACCTGAAACCATTTAAACGATCGTTCCATAATTAGAAATGCCACTTTTTATTCACAAAATCTTTCGAGATGCAGTAATTAGGCCTTGAATACTCTGCAGACTATCAGCAAACATAGTTCGAGTTCCCCTGATAAACCCACACGCAGTGCGTTTTATCGAACACGATCATATCGATTTCTCGACAACACTCTATTAATAAAGTCAATGTAATTTTTGTTCACGCACATTTGATGACGTACTGCACATAGTCAACCAGGGGTACGACAACCGGCTCATCTTTTCAAATAAATAGGATTGAAATAAGCAACGTTCATTATTTTTTATCTATTATTTATTAAAGTCCCAAACTGTAAGGATATCCGAACATTAATTTTGTATCCTTAGATATTTATAATTATTATTTTACTGGGTTATGAAAGCAATTTTCAAGTTCTGCGCGCGTTTCTGCGGCTGTTTTTGTCTTCGTTTACGAACCTCTTATTGGCTGAAATGAATTATCGAATATTGCCTCTATACACTGTTACGTTTAATGACGAGTAGGGCAACCGCAAAAGTATTAGCAGTAACATTTTTAATATTTACGCTAGGAAAAATAAGTTTAAAACACTGAAATGATAATAATAATAATTAATCTCAATGAGTAGAGCGAGTGATCTCAATAAGTTCATAGTCACGTGTTCTCAAGATCGATAATGTCCTTTTCTCGGCCAAACACCGGTATCCTTGTGTCTACAACGATTCGAAGAAGATCCCAGTCCATCCAACGTTATTCACATAACCATCGATCTTCGGAAAATATCTTGAAGAAACGACAAGATCAAATCGCACGCGCATTGTCCAATTTTTATGTCCACGTTCGAGCTTGAAAGTCGATCCGTTTCCGTCGTTCCACTCGGCATAAACCCAAGCCCAAAAATGACCAATATTCTACTTGCTTGTGGATACGGGACGATATGTCGGTTACCAGAGCATAAGCCGTCACACGCAAGCTGTACAATACTGGGTGCTGCCTAGTAATAGCCTTGAATGACAATTAATATGTATCATATGTGACAACACACGTATAGTAAATACGAATTAAATTATTTCAAGGTGAAATATCCGGACGATGGCCATTTCGGATAAATTTCCGGCCGCACGAAATTACTAGGCTTTCGTCGCCCGGGTCTGTGTGTCCATCCATCACTTAGCGACAGGCATTCTACAGATGGTCGTAAACGCATCATAAAACAATACTGCTATTTGTTGGCTATGTCGGCACCAAGTTATTCGTACACAGTCAGCAGGGAGGAAAAGCATTACGGGTGTGTCACTGAAACCGGCTGTGTGATTGCCCGCGTGAGATTCCCTAAGTGATTGATGACCATCGGGTTATCTGTCAGTTACTGCCCAGTTCTCGTAGTCCTCGTGCCTCTGGCCAATGTCAGCCAGTCAGATAAACATGTACTGGTCAGCACGATGTCCAGTAATAGAACCTGGAAATGGGTTATAGTGACGGGCTGATGTGATAGATTAGGGAAAACAGCGTGGTACGGTCCGGATGCAAGGCAACGTATTTTGAAAATCATCTGTTCACTAAACAAACTAAATCTTTAGTGACTGTGTTATTAGCGATGTTATTTATCGCATAAAGTGATGCTGTTTAATGCAATTAATTTCGCTTTATGTGATAATTCTAGTGGAAAATATATGATATTAAGGGGTTCCACTCAACAATCAAGTATGACAAAACGAATTCTAACCAAGAACACTAGGGTAAAAAGGATCTTCGCTGTCAACACAGGGGTAACACCCAAGCTGGTCTTAGCTATTTACACCGACGGGGTGACAAGCCTCACAAAAGTCGTCGGCTGGTCGCAAATAGATTGTAACCGTGGGCCTTGAGTAATGAGTATGATCCAAAGAAGTCTTATTCGACTATCGTGAAATAAAACCAAGCTGAATTTATATAAAGCATGATTTGATAAAACATCGTTAGATAAATTGATGAAATATACTTATAACTGGACAGAATACACACAAAAACAGTTTAGAAATTGTTAAATCATTAGAGGGATCTTTTTGTGTATGTCATGACCGCAGTTCGAGGCCAAAGGGTTACAGTAATTTTTATCAGTTAATCCGCATCTGAAGTCGATTTATATTATAGACACAGTGTAGCATAGACGAACCTGCATCTAGCGTCTCAATTAATTACAGAGCTTAATCTATCGATACGTATTGGATAGCTGGCGCCGCCAGTGATCTTGACAACGATCTTGATGCCGCGAGTCCCCTGGCTACTGGCTGCCGCACGCCGGCACTGAGTGACCACTAATGGACTTAAGGGTCCACCGGGCCTGTCACTTCTAATTCCCATATTTGCATTTTTCTGCCAAATTTCCAAGCAGTTTTACCGTACATGAAGAAGACGTCGATGGAATATATTTGCATTAATGCACATACGACTATGTACGGTACACCGACTGTTGTGATCGTCGGGGTATAATGGGAAGAGGCATGGGGTGCCGTAGTCGGTGGAACAATCCACATATAATGCGGAATATTTCATACTGTCCCGTGTCAGCCTATGCCGATTACATAAAAGCTCATTCAAAAGTTCTGATTACAGATTACAGATTAGAGGCAGTCTTAGACCCCGAGGTACTTCTCATTGAATATGAATTTATTTACTATAGGCGTACAATATAGTTTATAGATTGCATCATACTATAATTATGTCGCAAAATGAGACCTAGATACTGGTTTTTTTTTCTTTGTAAATCCAAGCCTGCAAGTATAACGTACCCTATAATTAGGCCGTTTGCTTTTATTAACACAACAATATACGCATGGGCGTAAAAGAAATTTCAACTCGGATAATAGTATTCACACGACATTTCAGAGTTCACACTACTACTTCATTTCATCATTAGGAGAAGCAGTCAGTGGAGTGGTAGGAGCACTGAACTCGGAATCGAAAGGTTGAGCGATCGGAATCGTGCGCAGGTCAACGTTTCGACCATGATCCCCAGCAAGTCATTTATGTCCGATTGTAAACCCGTTTCAAAAATGGGTGGACGCTTTATATCATATTTGACTGGTGATATGCGAATGTCGAGGGTATTGTATCTGCCCTGAATATAGCTGGATTCCTAAAAGGATTCATTGTAAACCGCATCTGAGACCTGACACTCGAGGTCTAAAAATGTTGCTTTATTAATGTTCTGATTATTAACAGTCGAATCCTGTTGCATCTACGTATCTCTCATCCATTCCTGTTTGTTAGAATATTCCAGTTACTGGCATGTTTTTTTAGCACGACAGTTATAAAAATGCACCGTTATTCAATGAATGTGGAATTAAAGGTGAGAACATTTTCTTCCTGCGGCAATGCACGGTTCCATTGGTCAGAGATACACAACTTTGTGTTGTTTAATCAT
The DNA here is from genome assembly GCA_011762755.2 of Epimenia babai. Classification (NCBI taxonomy): domain Eukaryota; kingdom Metazoa; phylum Mollusca; class Solenogastres; order Cavibelonia; family Epimeniidae; genus Epimenia; species Epimenia babai. The sequence goes on along the minus strand of WURV02150354.1, from coordinate 9,258 downwards.
ACTGTTAATTACGATTTTTGTTCTCAATATATGTTGATGTAGTCAACTTAACTATCCAAAATAATGCTATCGTTCACAACACATTCCATTAGTCGCATAATTCTTATAATAATAATATATCGCAATTTCTATAACACCATAATCCACTACGGACTTAGTGGATTCTTTCGCATACGGAGCCCATTCTACTAACATCCATTTTTAATAACAAGAGTTGTCGCTAAACGCTCAACGGTGCCGTGATAGCTACACGCTATTAACAGCGCATGCTCGGATAACGTTTCCTGCATCCACCATGTAACCGCTGTGTACTTCCGCTTATGTTGCCCGGCATGAATACCGCATTCTACCATGCTAATTACAACAAAATGCGCCAGTACCAACTTTTGTTTACGAACAGACATTTACATTACAGATATATTTAATTGACAAATTCAATAGAGAATTGTGTCGTATTTTTCTCTTCAACATAATAATGTAGTGCGACTATCTTCTGGCGGGTGATGTGTGATATGACGTGTACGCTACGTCTTGACGACTATTGTATCAGACAAATCCCACGACTCTCCGTGCCATGCAGCATTTTAATAGATTCGGCGTATCGCATCAGCCTTTTTTACTCCATCTATCAAATATAGTGCTGGTAGCCCACTGTCGTTATACAGGGTGGTCCAATGAGTCTAGACCCCCTTAAATGTTCCTGCCTCTGAATTACCCAGTATTGAGATTTTTCATTTTTTTATTTTTGTGTTTAGAGCAACTTATTTTCAACTAGTTGGCCAGCTTTAAGTGCATGTATACAATTTTCTAACTTCCTGTTTGAGCAGACGACAAAATTAATTGTACCATAGAATTTATAGCGTCATTTTCTTTAAATTCTACTTTTGTGATGGTTGATTATGCTGTTTCGGGTGCATTGCAGCAAAATGTATACCAGTGCCATATTCGTGCCCTCGAACATTAGAAAGAGGTGATAATGGAGAAATGGGAAGAATTGTCTTAAACCTTCATCACAAAAGCAATCCAGTCATGGCGGAAACGACTGCAATGCGTTGTTAGAATGGAAGGCGGCACATCGAACACATTTTCGTTAAAAGTTGTCTTTTACATCATTAATAGACAATAATTAACTTTGCATTAAGTTAAAATAATTAAAATTGTCAGTGAAACTGCATTTTCTTGTGAAAGCGTATAATCTTGTGAAAATTAAGGCCTGAAATATGGCATAGGTATGTGTTCATGATTATAATATGAGCACATCAAATGTTTTGTAAATACCTTTTATGCTGTTTTCGAATTAGAATTGATGGTTCTGTCCGTTAATATTGAAATTTGTGAGAAATGTCATTTTGTTATCGATCAAACAACAATAACCTGTAGGGGGTCAAGATTCATTGGACCACCCTGTAGAAAATGACCTGTGTGTGCGTTTGTGTTTGAGAGAAACAGAGAGGAGAAGGGAGGCAGGGAGTGAAGGAGGCAGTCAGGGGAGGGAGAGGAACATTAAGATTTCTTCCCTGACCAACATGAACGCCTTTTGTATCGTGTAACCGCGACTTGTTCCGCCTGGACTCAGCCGATTTAGCTATGACGGATGCGTTTAATTTTGTCGCATCTAAATGTTCGATCGGCCGCATTAACTTCGCGTTTATCTTATCCTTGACAAGCTCTCGAGGGGACTGAGATCTTTTTTGCTCGTGTATACCGACGTGACACGAACAGATTAGAATAGCACTAATCCATTATAACTCGTATGACCTAACTTCTATATTATTCCTCACACACGCCACATCTGTCAACTTGCATCCGATTTATCGCTGCATGTAAGATTACATTGAAATGCTATAAAGATTTCGTTTATACCTCGTTGGGTGACTTGTAATTCCCCGTACAAAGGTCGCGTTGCTGTTAACAGTACGATTAGCATTAGGCACTTTTGACGTTTGTGCTGTACTGACGGATGAGGAGCGGCAATAATACAAAACCCAAATAATCAACGCATTATACAAGCATGGGATATGCGCAAATATCTCAAAAGTGATGTTGAATTCGTAAATGAATATATCAATTCGAATACGTGTTGTGGTTAATGACAGTGTGAATTAAATGGGAGTTTTATCACCATTCTACAGTACAGCATACTACCGAATGCTTCTGGGCGAAAAACCCGAGGGTGCATGATTTAAATGTCGTGTGGCTGAATTACATCACTATTCTATAAAATGAACGCTGTCTAGTCGGAATCACTTTGTAGAAACTCGGCGACATATCAAATCTACTTGTATTTAATAGCTGAACGCCCATATGATAAGCAAGAAAACGAACAAACATACAAACAAACGTGAAAACTTGCTGTCGTGATAACAAAAAGGATGGAGAGAAATGCACAGAAAAAAACTATACCTCTGATGGGAGGTTAAGAACCACATTGGCTATCCCCGTTACCATCACAAAAATGATGGAAGGCGTCATGCATCTGACTCACAGACCCATAAGACACTTATAGGCATAGAGAAGATTGCTGGGCTTGAAGAGACTAATGAGCTTAGTGGAGACTCAAGACCTCAATGAGACAAGTAGGCATATAGGTGACATTCGATTCGTACGTTCGTTTATACATTCGTTCGTATACATTCGTTCTTTCGTTCGTGTGCGCGTTCGTTTGTTCAAACAAACGACATCGTCTGAATACAATGATGTATTTTCTACGCGTTTCCGTCTCACGAATAGCTACGAAAGGCCACGATTTCAGAACGTGCGCGGCAACCAGAAATTATATGACGCTGAAACATCGTCGGGATTGAGAGTGACATCGATGTCAAACATACGGCTTGAATGATATTGCAGAATGTATACATCAATATTAAAGTACGGTCAATTACATTGTGATTTATTATTGTTGTTTTACACGCGGTATCTTACGAAATAGTCGTTGGGGTGGCTGTGAGATGCATGACTGCCTGTACCATTACTACGGATTACAAAGAGAGGGGGTTGGGGGAGGCGGCAGATACTTTTCAAGTCTCCTGTCGACGCGTCGAATGCAATATTCATAGCCTCGCCGACAAACATCCGTAAAACGGCTGGCGACGTCGTTATTTACATCGACAGAGGATTGTACCGCCCATGAAATTCTGTGGTCCAGAATTCATCGAACTGTTCTACTTGCATTATTTACGCAAACGGGTGTCCAGTGTGGAGTTAAACGTCCCCTTTATCGGATTTGCTGTACCATCTAATAATCAAATGGACTAGACGATGGACTACGATGCTGGATTAACTGTTTATGCACCGCATTATGATGGAGGGATATGAAAAATTTACGTCAATAATTAAAAAAAGAAAGCGTGTTTGACTACACCGAATAATATTTGCGAGTGTGTTTGTAAGTCACGAAATTGAAAAAGTTTTTAATCAGCGTATAGGGTCGGTTAATAACCTTTTAACGTGGCAGTTAGTATTATAAAAGGTCAACTGTGGGAAATATCTTAGAATGTCGAAAACTAAATGTCAAACAGAGTTTATTTGACATTCTCGCTCAAGAGCAGTCATTATTAAGCTATGCGCATGCGCATCACATTTACCTTTATAACTATGGTAGTTCGCCTGTCCTCTAAACAATTGTCACGATCTTACAGACCCGTTGTGACCGTGGGAGTCATGTTTTACCAAGGTAAAACAATTACAGTTGTACGACATCCCAACGCGCTCTGAGTCATTCTAGAAACCGTACAAAATCACCTCGACAAAATGAAGCGGCTAAATATGGATTCAGTGGCTGGTTTTTGATTGGTTGGTTTTGCCAATATGTTAGAAACAGTAGGCAAAGGCATATTTGAAAACGGATTTTTATGAAATTCTCTGGGAATGTTCGCAATTGTTGAATGAATATATAATGAGATTTTAGGTAGTAATTCAGATCACCGTCTTTATCCAAGTTTTAAGGCATTTTTATTATAAACGAATTAACGCATTATGCACAAGTAATGTAAAATTTTATAGATGAGCTATGATGATGGTTGGTTTTCTTTAAATAAACGACATGGATTGATACTTTAACACAAAAAATACAAAAATGTTGCATTGGTTGTACCACACATGTGAGAACGAGCCACCCTGGCGGAGGTCTTAGCTAACTCAGTGCTGTTTGGGTTGGCGTTACAAATGGAAGGTTCCATGGAGGCGATGTCGATAGTAATGGCGATAATGTCAGTGGAAATTATCAATACACGTACTTATAACTCTTAACAAATTGTGCACGTAATCGATAATAATTATTGCAGTAATGTGCAAGTTGCGGTGAAAAAATGGTTCTGATATGTAAACATTGACCAACATCAAATTTTGTCTCACGGTTGACCGATCGCGGCAGTCACGGACTGCATTTGAAACCGATGAGTGGAACGAGTAAACGCAGGGTGGACGGTATGATTAGTCTCGAATAAAACTTATTAATTTTGTTATATACATTCGTTGTTATTATACTTTGTGTAACGCGTGTCATGCGTGTTGTGTTGTGTTTAACGTTTAATGCGAAAGCTGTAACGTGTCACGTTCCTCATGACGGGAATAGCCGCAGCAGCAGTAACAGCGGGTACAGATGGGGATATCTAAGTGTGCAGGTAATATCCTATTTACGTCGTTAACTACGATTCCGTATTACACTTAGAGACGACGCGCGCGATCTACATCTGACACATGCCCTAACACATGCTCTGACACTCGTTAGACCACGAGTGCGCGTGGATGCGTGTACTGTGATCACATTTTTGCCGTTTGAACCAAATTAGGGCGACAATCCGTTAACTCGCATGGCTCTCCTGTAATATCAAGTTACTTCCCTTATTATACACGTACAAGAAATACGTTACCATGAGAATGGATTTAGCGTCAAATGAATTTTAAAAACTGCGTACGTCGAACAGTTGTAATTACTTAAACAAAACGTATAACAATGAATTCTATCACAGGATATGTATCACCCGACATCAGTGTCGCATGTGGTATATCTACACCAGAGTGCATTCATTTCCATTTACGTATTGTCTGATTTTCCGCTATGAAGCGTAAATTTATGCTCGATGTATCATTGTCACTTCCTCATTCATAAATATTTATACGTGTTTTGATATGAAGCAATAGCGATGAATCTGCTGAAAATCTCACTAAAAGAAAGAAATTAGAAATATTATACATCACGACATCACATGCTGAATATTGATGAATTACATCAGATTTTGTCATAGAACATGACGAACGGCGAAAGACAATTATAATCAAAAATATCCTCACGGTCCAAACACGTATCGTATGCAATGCATGATTGAAGATTGGTTTGTCCGCAGACAGTATGAAATAACAATACACAGAGTACTTATAGCTACAATATATTATAATATGTAAAATAAGGTTACACACTATGCAATTTTAATTTATCTTAAGGCTCGTTGTTAGTGCAGAGCCAATACATAAGGTTCAAGCGACAATCTTTGTGGTTAGCCAGTTTTTACATACGGATGATGTACTCATTGGCACCAGGTCATATCTGGTAGACAGGTCGATTCGTGTACACAACGCAGCTTGTCAATTGATTCTGAGACAAGATATATATGGTCATATTACTCACTTTCTACAGAAGCTACATTGGCTATCAATACGACAACAATACGAGTTCAAAATACTTGTGTTCGTTTTTTCTCTGTGTACGAGGCAAGGCTCCTGTCGCTCTGAATGAATTGGTGTCTGTACTGTGTCTAACAGGCATCTCCGTCCTGCTGACTATTGGTGTCGTACTGTGTGTCTAACGGGTATCTCCGTCCTACTGACCATTGGTGTTGTACTGTGTGTCTAACAGGCATCTCCGTCCTGCTGACCATTGGTGTCGTACTGTGTGTCTAACAGGCATCTCCGTCCTGCTGACCTTCGGTGTCGTACTGTGCGTCTAACAGGCATCTCTGTCCTGCTGACTATTTCTCGGCTGCCAGTAGGCTAATCCATGTCGGCTCGGTACATCAGACATCATTTTCCAGAAAAGATCCAAGTTTGTGGAATGAATTGCAACTGGCCATTCGATCACTTTCATCCCTGACTGCTTTCAAATAACAACTCAACACACTTATCATTATTTCAAGTCTCACTTCTAGCACCGTTTCAGTATTTACTAGATGTAATTGTGAAGCGCATGTGAAAGGAGATATATTTTAACTATGCGCTTTAGAAATTACTCACTACATTACATTGCATTACATTACATGATCATAATTCTGAATATTTTGGTCGTACAGTCAAATATACATTGGTTGCATTGTAATTATACTAGAATATGCATCGAACAGGATAATGAATGATGCAGGCACATTGTGTCCGTTCCAAATCAATATTGCGACACAAAGGACGACTGCGGGCGAGATAAAATCTAACAGAAATGGACCGTATACCTCCACGTCCTTAAAAGCCAAACGCTGTAATCAACCGTGAATTTACGCTGCAGAATGTCGCAGTAGTAAGAGGTTCGCGGAAACATGAGGTCAATTATGTAGAATCCCGTACATAAGACTCGACAATCGACATATTTCATACGTGCCGACACCTGGCAACAATAGCCTGGCACGAACCAGATTTAGCTGCCCGCCATTGTTATACGGTTAATGACAGTAGTGAAGTATCTAGAGGCAGATGTGTAGCCGTAAAAGGATGGCGCCTCCAGCTCTTCCGACTCATGACGTCACGATGTACGTTAATTACAAGTTCGAATCGCGGCCTGCTTAATTGCCGCGTGTAATAGTCGTGTTGTGTTGCTCTGTAGGCACGGTGGAGACCGCATAATCTTGCATCGTGACTCGTAATGACGATGGCTTGATATTTATTTCAAGTAATAGACCGTTGTAGTTATTCTCATGTTCGCGATGGAAGCCGACTATAGCCTACCTCATTAAGGATTACTATAGTAATATAAGGACGTGCCATTCCAACTTTCATTTGCCATCGGCATAATACAGATTATACTCGGAGCATTAAATAGTTTATTTCTACAATATACTACACATGGATCACATTGCTATTCAAGCAAGTCCGACGATGTTAACATAAGAGCAATATAAACGTTTGAAGATGTGATAGCGGTGTATCTAATGCATAAACCATCGCCAGTATCAGTGTTATCAAAGTTAGTCACAAGTCGCGACAGACTGTGCCATCTTAATGTCAGTATCACATCGACCGAGATTACAGCAAACTGTTGGTGACTCATCTCCCGATTTTCTATATTCTATGTATATATCTAACTGTTGGTAACGGAAAATGCAGAATGTGAATGGGGGGCGAGAATGCAAAGAATGATTCTGGTTTATAATATTGCATATTAAAGCTATCAATCCAGCTGTTTACAGAACTCTTTAAAAATCTATGCGAGCAATGACGGGCGTGGCGATTGAAGGAGCATTCTGGATATTCTAACGACATATATCGATCACGACAGCTCGTGTCATAATTGCAAAGTAATTGCACGATTAAAATGTTACAATTTACTGGGTAAGTAAACAATTTAAATCTATGAAGCGTTCCGAGCAGATCGCGATTTTTACGGAGAAACCGGGTGGCTACGCGATCGTATTGGTCGTAGAATGATACAGAAAGTGTATGTATATAAATCCACATTTTATTGATGTATCTGTTTTGTTTTTAGAAAGGCGTAATGGATTTCAAACGATGAACGCCAGAAGCGAGAGTGCGTGATGGATTAATTGTTACGGTGTCTGGGGGGCAGTTTAGCAACATAAATCAAGGAAGTGTGTTTGCGTCCGTTTTTTCACTAATTATGTACCGCGTAGATATTAATCAATCAATTTATTGTTCCCGAGGTAACACACATTGCTACTTTTAGCCAGCGCTATACACATTTTTTTACACATTTATAAGTATTTACCAAGATCACCATTGCAGACAACATATACAATAAAACGTGTAATCAACGCATTAATAAAAAAAATCTGAATTTTACGGTAACTATAGAAAATGTGGTATGGATGCTATTAAAATACGAACGCTATTAAAGTACAAGTACAGATGCTGTTAAATGTTATCTGGATACCATATTGCGCATATTCGGGGCGTACAGACCACAGAGCGCTAAAGGTCCACAGTTCATACACCTACGAGTAGGCCCAATACGACGCCGTCTTGCTACGTAAGGTTCGTAAGGTTGTGAACTCTGACTTGTATGAGAGTTAATAGACCTGCGGCGCTAGAAGAGTTTGAGAGTTGGAGTGTCTATTTTTAAGTGTGGGCACCGACAGTAATAGGCCTACTACAAATTAATTACCCTACCAGGCCAGTCACGGCAATCGCAATGTTGATAGGAATTACCGGGAATGGGAATTATAGGAATTGCCAATTAATATTATAATATATTTAAATATTAAGTATACATGATTACGGACGTCGGCGGGAAGGTTTTCAGTCACAGCAAACCATATGTCAACGGTGTAGTGAACGTGCGCGTATAGATCATAGCACATACAGTACGTAGCCTGTGGCGCTTATTCATCACACCTCACGATATAAGGTTATTAACAAATTATGCGACAGCGAAAAAAAAGCGAGAAGCCACCGGGACGCAATGACGCGAAGCACAATGAACATATACGATACGCGCGTGTTAATGCGATAGATATTCAGTAATAGATTACATCACTTCACACGCGACGGGTGATGATGATCATGCACATCTCTCGGGAATACCAGTTACAGTACATTTGATATATCGGTTCTCGCCGGGTATTATCTATTAAATATCTCGGCATACGATCAGGTTAGAATTAACATAATAGTTTCACTGTGTTCACCTTATTGGAATGAATCGGTTCGGCTACAATTGCGTGCCTACCCACATAAGACTCATCTAAGTCATTTAACGATTTTTCAACATACATCATCTGTCTCAAGGCAACACACCTAGCGTCAATCACGTCGTTAGCGAGATAACGACTGTATCAAGAACAACGGTATCGATGCTATTCCAAATTGTTATGAAACAAAGTTTCACTGTCTTCCACTGGAGTCATGTACATTGTGCAAGGTGCTACACACGTGGTGCTTTTATCCCTCCCATCACGCCCACACTATCATCCCTTTCCAATAAACTACGGTATTTTGGTACGTGTTGGAAAGCAACTTGCGCTAACGTTACATAATACAGACGCTAGAATACATTCCTGCGTGGAGTAAAATAATATATACAATACTACTAAAAACTTCTTG
>WURV02150353.1:0-28462 GCA_011762755.2 Epimenia babai | reverse complement strand
CCCCCGATGACGGCGTCGCCCCAGGCTTCGTCTCGGTAGGCTGGGTTCTGATAGAGCGCATAGGAGCGCGCGAAGTGCTGACCGACATCAACGCCAAGGGCCGGCAAATTCATCGCGCCCGTGACCATGCCGGCGGCCATCTCGGCGCCCTTAAATCCGGGTGCAAGGGTGAGCGCCATATCCATTGCTTTCCCACCCACCCAACCGTGGCTCTGCTTGGCCTTGGCAACGAGGTCTTTTCGTATCTTTGCGACCGGGTTTTCGAAGCGTTTTGTGAACTTGATGGGGGGAGGTTTGGTGATGGAGCGGCCGGTACTTGTGCGGGGCATTTTGCTTTCAAGCGCGGGCTTCAACTTACCACTCGCGGTGAGGTTCGTCGTCGACGAACCATTGCTTAGCCCCATCGTGTTGTCGGCATTGCTGCTGTTGGCAACAACGGATTGACCAACGCCGTTGGTGTAGCTCGCTACGATGGTTGGACCGATCGCCCACTTCTCTTCGAGCAACCCGAGCGGATCGATAGCCATCAGCACGCGCCCGTGTACGTACGCATACAAGTTGAGATCGGCTTCGCCAGGCGCATGAATCGCCAAAGGATCTGCCGAAACCCACCGACCTAGGTACGAGTTTAGATAACGAAATCCGAAATACTGAAGCCCAACCTCAATGTCCTCCTCTTTGCCCGTAAAGCGGTAATCGGTGCGAAAGTTCTTCCAGCGGTCGGGGCGATAATCAGACTCAGTAGCCCCGTAGCCCTGGTAGGTCATGCGCTCGGTCAGTTCGCCGGTGGCCACATCGATCACGATGCTCGACGAGCCCATATGGTTGGAAAGGCTCAAGAAGACGTGAAGTTTCGAGCCGTTGACCTCGGGGACGTCGTTGTCTTCGTAGACGAGACGGGCCAGACGTACGTCCTGGGCGAAGAGGAAGGCTACCTCGGTCAGCTTTGAGCGCTCGTAGTCGGGAATCGGATCGCCGGCGCGCCAGGGAGCTTTGCGCAGTTCGAGGCTAGCGAAGACATAGACGGTGTGCTGTTCGTTCCCGCCGGTATCGACCGCGGTCTTGATGACCCGCTGGTTGCCGCCATCGTACTTGTATTTAAGCTCGGCAGCCGGGGTCGTCGTCGGGACTGCAGCGCCAGCGTCGGGTGGCCCTGTCAGCGGTTGGTCCCAACGTCTCGCGCGCTCAAGGTTGCCCACTTCATCCCACTCGTAGACAAAGCGCTGGCTACAAACCGATCCGGTGGGCAGACACGGCCCACTGCGCCGTACAGCCATGCTTGTCATGTTACCGGCAACGTCGTAAACGGCATCGAGAGAGCCTCGGCGCCCGCTTGCACCGGGCAAGTTGACATTGCTTGCCTTGCGCAGCTGGTAGGGTCTTGAGCCGTTCGAGTCGCCGTTCTGGATATCCCCCAATGAACGGTCGTAAAAGCCCTGGGCGTCGTCCTCGGTTTTCGTCGTATTTCCAAGCCAATCGTATTGGAACGATTGCTGTTTGATGCGACTTGAGTATGCCACGTGGGGGCTCGGCCGTGAGCGCCTGGGGTCAATTTGGGCGTCGGTGGAGGCGTTTTCGGAATCAAAGGGAGACTTCCACGCGTCGTCGCCGCCGCTGTACTCGTAGCGAAGCTTCTTTAGGCGATAGAGGTCGTCGTATTCCATGCGCCGTGATACGGGTTTGGCACCTGCGGGCCATTCGCTTGGAATGCGATAATCCCGAATTCGAATGGGGTTGTTGACGATATCGTAGGTGTATTCCAAGTCTTCGAGTAGCATCTGAAACGTGGTCGGCTCCCCGGCCTGGTTCATATGAGGCGCCCAGCTTGGGGGTGGCGCCCGGTAGGTCTGAACGCTCTTTACACGATTGCGCTTATCGTAAATATACGTGGTCTTGGTGCCCGCCGCGTCGCCGTATTGCAGCTCCAACATGCGACCGTCAGCAGTTCGCACCACGTTTTTGACCAGGTCTCCGTAGGCGGAGCCAATCTTCTTCAGGGCGCCGCGTTTTGTATATTCCATGGTCACAAACGACTGGTTTGTGTTCGCGTCCATGATTTCCGCGACGCGGGCACCGGTGGTCTCCGATATGGGCCGGTCCGCGCCGTCGTATTGCACGTCTTGGCAATAGACCCGCGGCGCGTAGCGGGCCGCTTGGCTGTCTTCGTAGGCGCCTGGTTTGGCGATCCATTTGCGCACAGATAGAATGCGTCCGCGCCCGTCGAAGTGGGTCATCATCCGCTGTCCGCGGTCGGCGGTGGCTACGAGACGGCCTGGGTACCACGCTGTTTGGGCGCCGATATCCAGGCAGCCCTCGGCGCTTGCCTTGGTTTGCTCGGCGGCGTCGTACCAGCTGGGCACGGCGTCGTACCAGTTGTAGACCTCGGCGCCATCGCCGGTTGTCAAATCGGGTGCTGAATAGGGAGCGTGGTTTTCTTGGCAGGGGGAATAGTCCTCTGCGATAAGCCGGCCCGCATTGTCGTGATGGTAGTTGACACCGCAGCCTCGGGCGTCGCTGGTGCCGAGAAGATCCCCGTCAACGTTGTAAAGGTAACGCCACGCCCGCACGTTTGCGCTCGGCGTGTTCTTATCGGTCAGGTCGGCTCCATTGAGGGCTACCGAGGTGTGACTATCCACATTGAGCACCATTCGGCCGATTCGGTCGTAGCGCATCCAGCGCACAACCGCTGTGGTCGGATCACTGTTGCGCGTGCGGCGGATCAGCTCAGGCTCGCCTGTTGGAAGGTATTCGGTCACGGTTTCGCGCGTCTCGATTTGCCCATTGGCGTCGTGGCTTCGCTCGATACCTAGAACACCTCGCCCGTGGCCATCCAAGGTTACGCTTGCGTAGGTGCCATAATGCTTGGGATCGGCGAGATCGGCGGCGTCCCATACGTCTTCAGAGAGCGCGTGGTAGCGCTTGACAATGGTGACGGTACCGTCGAGGCCGTAGGTAGCGACGGAGCGGTGAAAGGCATCGTAGCGCTGCTCTTCGTACTTGGTTGTCGGCTTGACGCTGAGGTCGTAGGTTTTCGGATCACTGCCGGACCAAAACCACGGGAAATAGGCGCGGGTGACATCCCCCTTGTGGTTGTACTCGGTGAGCCCGTTGACCACCCATGGACCGGCATCGCCGTTGGCGGGATCGGCCTCTTCAAGGGTAACGACGGTTCGCCCAAAGCCATCGATGTAGCTCCACGCGTCTTGGTAATCCATGGAGCCAATACCCGCACCATCCTGGGTCTGGGTATGTATGAGGCTGATGGGGCGGTTTTGGGGATCTGTTGTGAGAAAATACTCAATCTTGATCGACGGCGCGAGGGTCGGCGAGTTCGCCATGTCGGGATGGGGCTTGCGCAAAAGGGTCGGGCGCCCGAAGCCGTCAAAATCGATGGTGGTAAGCTCGTCGTGGACGTCATGAACTGCCGTGGTTTCACCGAGTCCACGGTCGTATTCAGCCTTGGCTTCGAGGTAGGGACCGGTGCAAGCTGCTCCGGAGCCAAGGTAGACGCGCTCGCTGGTGGTGAAGTGCTGGTAGACGCTATCGTAATAGAAGCGTGAGCATTTTTTATCGTGGGATTGGGAGGTGCTTCGGTTGCCAAAGACGTCGTAGGTGGCGACGCCCGTCTGGACAGCCCCCGTAGGCGCTGCGTCTGACGGCGGTGCAGCCACAGGCTGGCCTGTTTCATGAAAACGCTCGAGGCTGACGTCGGTGCCCAATGTTGCTGTAGAAACAATGGGGTCGCCATGGGCGTTGAACTCTCCACCAGAGATGTTTCGCAGATAATTGCCGTGTTGGTTGCCTGAAACGTGCCCATAGTTGCTCGTCCAGAGCCAGTGGCCTGGGTTGGAGGGGATGAGGTAGGGCGCGCTGTAATCGGTAATCGTCTCGTCGACAGAAGCGCACCCATCGATGCAGCCGTACGCATAGGAATAGGTCTGGTTGCTAAAGGCATCGAGCTCAATGGCTGAGCGGGTGTGTTTGCGACCGGCGCTTGCCCGAAGGGGGAAGTTCGTTGATTTGACGACGCTTGACGTACCAAAGGTTTCTTCACGCTCCACGCTCGGCAGCACGATGGTCGACTCTTGGCCATCGAAAGCGTCGGTATCGTAGAGGAATGAATCCGTCTGCCGCACGTAGGCATGGGTGACGATGCGCCCATCCATGCCCGTATAAAGGGTGCGGAGCCGGTAGGTTGAGTGTGCCGTGCTCGGGTACGTACCCGCGTCATCATACGTCTCGGAAATGACGGGCAAGCCCTTGAGCCCTTCGCGGCGGTTGTCGCGCCAGCGCTCAGAGAGGCTGCAATCGTCGACGCCATTGTTGGGCGTCTCGTCGACACATTCACCCAGCAAAAAGCGGCTTGTCGCGTGACTTGTTGGGCTGTTCTGGTCGCCGTGGGTGGTGGTAGTGGCCGAGCGAAATCCACGGAACTCTCGCTGCCTGCCGTCATAAACAGGGTCTCGGTATTCGTACGTAGCGCGGTAGACGCCTTCGGGCCGGCCGACGGCACCCAGGTGGTCGCGAGCAACGCTCTCGACGATGACATGGGCCGACATGGGCATCGTGCTTGCCCATGGCTTTCCTGCTTTCGCTGCCTTGAGCATCAATGCAGCGGTGGTTGAGTACTTGAGGTCGGTGGTCTTACCAAGGCCGTTGTCGATATGGGTAAGGACCCAGGGGCGCTTGCCACCAGCTAGGTCCATGTAGCGGTAGTTGTTACCATCGCCCCAAAGAAGGTCCCTGGTGCCCGAGCCGTTCATATCGACCAGGGCGATTCTCCCCACAAACGCCGGGTGAGCGGGCGCATTTTCGATGATATGGCGCTGTTTGGTGAAGCTCTTGCCGTCGACGTTGAGCCAGATGTCCACCTCACTGAAGCGGATTTGTACGATATCAGAGAGACCATCGCCATTGACGTCGTCGAGGCGCAGGCTTGCGCCATTGGGGTCAGAGAATTGCGGCGCGTCTGCCATTTCAATGTGGCGGTCTTGACCAAAGCCACCACCGTCGCAGTTGTTGAGCGCCCCCGTGCCGAAGTAACCATCCCCGCGACCGGGCCAATAAAGGATTTGCCCCTTGCGCAGGCGAACAATGTCGCCGAGGCCGTCGCCATTCATATCACCGAGTTTGATATCGGCGTCGGAGAGACGAATCGGCTGGGCGCTCCAAGGCACGCAGGTTCGAATGGGCTCGGTGAAGAGCTGCGCGCTCGATGCGCCGGTCCATTCAGCGTGACCAAACCGGCCGTCTCCACCCGGGTAGCGGCCCAGGCTGAGGAAAGACTCGACGTTTTTCCCTGTGATTTTCAGGATGTCAACAAGGCCATCGCCATTGATATCCATCACGCGCGTCGAGTCCGCGTCCTTCGAGAAGTCAATCTTCGGATCAAGTGCGTCAGCTGTGCTGACCGTGCGACCTTTCAGGCTATAGCTATTGGTACCGGCCGCCCCATCGTTGACAAACGAATAGACCGAGTAGGTTTTGGTCTTGGGCATATGCAAAAAGTCGATATGCCCATCGCCGTCCAAATCTTGGGGGACGAAGTTGGGGTTGTTGAAGGTGAGCGTACTTGGATTGGCTCCGAGTACGCCCTTGAGCTTCACTGTGCCGGGGCTAAAGGTGTTGAGGCTCCCCTGGCCGCCGTTGAAGAAGACGCCGTACTTGTCGCCAAACTCACCGGGGTTGGTGACGAAGATGTCCGGCAAACTATCGGAGTTGACGTCGAAAAGACCTGTCATGGCTTCGTCGAGGCTATGGTCTGGGCTTCCATTGAAGGTGATGAGCCGCTCATCAAAGGGCTCGTAGCCTGGCAGTGTCGTTGGATTGGCCGCGCCATCGATCTTGTGCCCTTCCACATGCTCATAGCCAAAGCGCATCGGCGGCAGCGTGGGGCAGTTGGTGCTGGGCAGGGTCTCGCTGTTGTCTTCAACAATGGGAGAATCACACCTACCCTCGACGTGCACACTCTCGAGAAGCGTCACGTGATAGTTGGCATCGTACGCGAAGTGCGTACGGTTGAGCAGCTCCCGCGGGCTCGACAGAGCGTTGTCGAAGGGCTTGCTGGTGACGTCGACCCCTTGGATGCGCAGGGTCTGGTCGACCCGCCAGCCGCGGCGGTAGTTAAACGTGGGATCTGTTCGCGGTTCATAACGAACATGTACGTGATGAGCCCAATCCTTGAGGGGCGCAGTGGCCGCGGTGGAGGCCGGGGGAGTGTCCCAAATGTCCGTCACATAGGCCATACCGCCCACGTCTTTGTAGCGGTATTTGACCCGGTTCACCGGTCGGCCTTGGCTATCCCAATGGCTGTCGTGGCTTTCGGACATGCACCAGCGGTAAATCTGGTTGGGGTTCTCCGGGTTGAGCTCAAGGGAGGTCTCGCTCTCCTTATCGCCATCGATAGCGCCAAGGACCATGCCGGAGCCGTCTTTGCTCTGAATGACCCAGCGCCGCCGGTCAGGGCTCCAAAAGAAGCGCATAAACGAGCCCTCGACCCGAGCGCGAAAGTATTGCCAGCCGCCGCCGTTGGTGAAATCGGGCATCTGCTCACCCGAAATGGCGCCTTTGCAGGTGCCTCCCGCTTCCACATCACAAATGGGCACCAGCTCTTGACCACCGTTGAAGACAAATCTGTCTTGGTTGGGGTGCCAGTTGGGCCTGTCATCGTAGCTAGGCAAGCCTTTGTCAGTCTGTCGGCTGATGAAGGGCGTGCCAATACTCCAACCGGCGCCAGCGATCCCCTGACCACCGCTGGAGCTATACGAAAGACCCAGGCTCGCCCCCACACCGCCGCGCCCGCGAGGGGTGGTGATGGGCACGCTAAAGGTGCCAATGCCGGTGGACATTTGCGCAGAGAAACTCTCACCCATGCCCTTGATGGTGCCGGCTCCGCTGGGCACACTGATGGCTTGGCTGGAGACCCCTGTCTTATCCTCACCCGTGGGCAAACCCAAGGTATCCGAGCCCGAAAAAGCCGGGCTCATGTTGGCTTTCTTCTTATCGAGCTTCTTGTCCTTGGCGCTTTGCAAATCCGCCGCAAGCTTGGCACCCGCGGCTGGCGGACTACCACCACTGGCATGGCCGCCGCCTGGATCCATGGCCGCCACATGGCCACCGTCGCTGGCGGCACCATCGCTCACCTCCGGAGGCGCATCCTGAGCATACGCCACGCTCAGCGGGCTCATGGCCATCAAGAAAACCATGAAGTTGAAAAGCGCAATGGGGGCTTTGTAGCGGCGGAAGGCTGTAAATCGCATGACGTTCTCCCTCTCAGCGCCTGGGCTCAGGCAGAGAGTGCGGGGTAAAACGAACGGCGCCCTGGGGGTAGGGCGCCGAAGGAAAAGCTTATTGCCCCGTGACCAAGCGGTGTACGGGGGTTGGGATCACGCTCACCATGGGTTGCACAATGGCTTTTTTGTCCGCCGGCAAGACGCCTGAATCCTCCCACATGGCGATGAGCGCGTCTGTGGGGTAGAGGGGCTGGCTAGCGAGGGCGACGTGTTCTTCATCGCCAGGGCGGTGGCCGAGGCGATGCAAGGGCAGGATATTGCTCATGCCTGTGGGCAAGGCGCTCATATCGAGAGGCTGGCTTTGCAGATAGACGTTGCTGCCGGTGGTACCCGAGAGGCTCGCGAACCAGGCGCTGGCGACGAAGAGCTCGTTGTTGGCAATGGCCAAGGCGAAGTTTTCAATCTCGCCGGCTTCGGCTTCGGGAGGCGCGTCCCATTCAAGGGAAAAGTCGGCCGCCATGGGACTCGCCGTATCGAGGCCAAGGATGCTGATTCCTAGGGGGGAATCACCGCTCCACGTCAGGCTCGACGCGTACGCCAGGGCTAGCTTTCCGATGCCTCTCTCAACCAAGCGCGGGGCGGAGCGGGCCAATCGGCCCATCAAATCGCCCGTTCGAACGGTGTTTCCGGCGTCGTCTTGCACGACGACTTCGGACGTGGGCGTATCCTGATAAAGGTATGCGAAGGCGTAGCCGGTGCCCATGGGGGCGATGGTGGCCCGGGTTTCGGCGGCTTTGGTCTCAGCTAGAGTCTTTTCGCTGCCCGCTCCCAATAGGCTGACGGTTGCGTACTGTCGATAGCGAAGGTCGGGGGCTGTTTCGACGTTGGAGTCGTCGGTCCAGACCACGATGAGCTTCTCGTTCGACCAGTGAACGTCGGCGTCGTATTGGCCGAAGGTGGTGGTCGTGTTCACAGTCTGGGGCGTGCTCCAGGTCGTGCCATCGGGAGCGATATGCTGGAGTTTGATGCCTAGGCCATCGCCATCGCCGCCGTATTCCGTCCAGACCACGGCGTATCCGCCATCGGGTAGGGCCGCGATTGACGGGTGAGCGAACTCCACCACCCTTGGCCCGCTGGCGAGGACGATGGGCGTTCCTATGTCGGCCCCGTGGTGATCGAAACGCCGCAAGGTGATGGTTGCGGGGTCGGAGATGATGTCGACGGTCGCCGCCGCGAAGCCGTGGCAGCCGGCAGAGAGTACGTGGGGGCCATCGCCGATGCGCTGTGGGGATGCGCTGGGCATCATGGCATTCCAGACAAGGGGGCGATCCCGCAGCTGGCAGCTGGTATCGCAGAAGTCGGTTACGGACGCGGCGTCACCGTCGTCGCATTCTTCGGTCATCGGATCGATGTGACCATCGCCGCAGCCGCTGACCATGGTGGTTGGGGTTTCGCTTGCTGGGCATGCGTATACGATAGGTGGGGTACCGCCCATCCCAGCCGAACCAGCGGTGCCACCGGTTCCAGAACCGCCGCCTTGACCCGCAGAGCCAGCCACTCCGGCAGAGCCAGCGCTACCAGCTGAAGCGCCCTGACCAGCAGAGCCAGAAGCCCCATTTAGACCCGAGGAGCCAGCGTCTCCGGCTTGACCCGCCTCCCCACTTTGGCCCGCGTCTCCGCCTTGGCCAGCGCCGCCTCCGGGATCAGTGCCGTCACCGTCGCACGCCAAAAACATGAGCCCAGCGGTAGCAACACCAAAGAGAGGGCGGGCGCCCTTAAGCGCGCCTCCCACCTCACTGTCCCTCAGGCTTGGAGCGTACGGGTGACCAATAGCGGTACTTGAGCACGAACTGCACATCCTCGAGCTTTTCGAAGGTCAGCCCAGGGCGGTCCCAAATCTTCAACCGATAGAGGCCATCGAGGGGTCGCCCCTTAAGCTCGGTTTTGGTGATGCCAGGCTGACTGAGTAGCCCATTATCCGAGCCTCCAACGGGGGTCGTGATGACTTTTTCTGCGGCAAGGGCCTTTCCTTGACGAATGCTCGCAGCGCCGAAATCGAAGCAGCGCGAGTTATCGTCCCAGCCCCGTATCGGGGCGTCGCGAGCCGTGTGCTCTAGCGTGTACTCCAAGGTTCCGTTGGCGTAGCAACTCGTCGTAGGGTTCTTGGAGCAGTCCATCAGCCCCGTGCCTATGAGGTTTAGCGCGAGCGATTCGTGCCGGTAGTTGTAGTTGTCAGCCGCGAGATCACCGTTGAGGTACCCTCCATTTTTAGCGATTTCTGCGGTGTTTAGCACGAAGGGATGATTGAGCTCATAATAGCAACGGTTCGTCTCGTTACACTTGTAGGTGAACGATTCTCCAAGAGAGGGTGCGTCGCTGCCATTGCACACATTGGTGGAGTAGTAGAGCGAGCCGGTTGTTGGCTGGTAGGGCTGGAGCTCTGCGTCGAGACCCGCCACCAGCTCAAGCTGGAGACCCGCAAATGCAACGCTTGCGGGAGCCAAGTCGCTTCCACCTGGCAAGAGCCCAATCACGTAAACTCCAGCCTGTTGGATCTCAAAGCCAAATCGCTTCCGCTCGCTCCACACATTCTCCGTGCTACCGCCAAGAACAGCTCGGTGAGGCGCAAAGGAGTGGGATGCTGCACTAACGCCGTTCTCACCGAGGACAACCAGGTTTGCGTTCTCAATGGGGTCGTTCGGCTGTGGGGCGGCCCCGTCCGCATCGCGAGCGCTATCCCACCAGGAAAAGACATAGCTGCCCGGGGCGAGGTAGACCCGCTGGTAGGCGCTACGCGCTGGCTCGATGGGGGGAGCACTGCCGGCGCCAACTTCTTCACAGGCCTGCTCGGTGGGATCGCAAGGGGGTGATTGATTCAGCACCTGGCGCAGCCAGGTCACGCCTGCTGAGGGCACAGCCGCGGGCGGTTTGCGCAGCGCATCGGTGGCTGCGCCGCCGCTCAAAGCCAACGCATCAGCCGGCAAGAGTTCGAGGCAATGGGCGCTCGCGTCTCCGCAGGCTCGACGCTGCCAGCCACGGTAGGATACCCCTACGGTTTCGCTGTCCGCACTGGTACCGCGATCGAGATCTTCTGAGAAGGCGAGGAGGTTGTACGTCCGCGCCTGGCAAAGGCTCGTATCCGAGAGCAAATCATCCTTGAGGGAAAGCACCTCCAAGTCATCACCATCCCGAAAGGGGAACTCGATGTTGTAATAAGTAACGAACTCTTCCAGCTTTTGCACATAATCGCCGACATACTGGATGGCTTTGCGCTCGATATGCCCGTTCTCCCTAAGCAGCCCGGTCAGAACACGGAGGTTCTCATCCTTGAAGAGGTCGGGGTGAATAAATAGTGAGGCATCACCCGTCCCACCTCCTGCTCCCGCGCTGCCAGCGGCGCCCGCTGCCCCGGCGTTCTCTTTTGCCCAATCAGGCAGGGGGGCCTCTTGGTACTTCGCATAGTCGATACCATCGACAGCGCAGATGTCATCTGCCCACTCTGCCGGTGGCTCGAGGGGCCCGACCGCGTCGGGGAACGAAACTTCGTCAAGCCGAGCTCCAATGCGTTGCTCGATGGCTAGGCGTGCTATATAGGCCAAGTATTTCGCTTGCTTAAGCGCTTCCTTATAGCGTCGCCGGGTCACGTCATATTGGTTGTTCAAAACCGTGTTGACCGTAAGCGGCACCAGATTCCCGAACTCGTCCTTGGTGTAGTTTTCGCCCAGCACATTGGATGCAAGATACTGACTCTTCGTGCGCAGCGCCCGCGCTTGCGAGCCAGCCTTCAGAGCGGCAGTCGTTGCACGAATGATTTCAGCAACCGACTTGTTCAGCGTGGAAACCTCATTGGTGATTTGGTTGTTGAGAATCTGGAGCGTGAGGGATGTCTGTAGAGCCTGACCTTGTGCACTCAGCGCGATAAGCTCATTGAGGTTATCTAGTTTATCCGATTCATAGCTGTAATCGCTGATACCCGCGGCGAGCGAGGTGCCAGCATTGACCCAGCCAGCTGGATTGCCGTTCTCTCCTGTGGTAGACACGATTCCGCTGATGGTACCGCCGATTGCCCGAATCGAACCGCTGACAATCGCTTGCATTTGACTCAATCGCTGGATTTCCAACGAGATATTCTCCTTCTCCGCGTCCACGGCCTCCTTATCGAGTTGAATTTTCGTCGTCGCAATATGGTTGCCAATTCGAACCAGCGAATCGGATACGGACTGCCAAGCCAAAGCAATCTCCCTCAATGCCTGGGCTGAATCTAGACGGTTTTCACCGATCTTCCCCGAGATATTCGGCACGTTTGGCGAGCCACTTTCAAACGAGTCCAATGCGCTCTTGGGCATGCTCTCAACATAGAGATGCGCAGTCAGTTGCTTCAGCTTCGAACCAGCTGTGGAAACCCACGCTCCGAGCCGCGGAAGGTCGCTCGGATCGCCAACGGGAGGTGGGGTGCCCAGATTGGCCGAGGGCGGATTGTTGGAGAGGATGCAGGCCAAGCCGACCCCCATGGTCAGCTGCGCCACCTTATCGCATGGATATGCACTCCCCTGGGAGTTGATGAAGAGCTGGGCCCGCTCGTCCGGCGAGCAAACTTCGGGGCTCAACGCGCGGGTCATGTAGTTCCGAGCCGTCTTTTTGGCTGTCGGGGAGCTGGGAAGCTCGTGGGTCTCCGCAAAGTACTTTTGTGGAGATTCGCTGCCCCACGTTGTTGCGGGGTCTTCCACAATTTGCCCAAGCTCCGGGAGGTAGTTTCCGAGTTCGGCTTGGACCCAGCCTCCTGGGCCGTTATTGACATTCATGTCCGAATAGGTGCCCCGATACCTGTCCAGGTGACTATTGTCTATATACGAAAAGTTCAACCGGGAAGTGAACCCGCCGCGGCCGTCTGGCTCGAAGAAGGCAACCTTCGTAGATTTCGTTCGTGGGCAAACGTTTCTCAGCGAAGGCGGAGCCACCAAGCGCTCCACAAAGGCATCGTTTGTCGTAAGCGCTGGTTCCGGAAAGCTGCCGTAGGGATGCGTCTGCAGCCCTATCGCCGACGGACCAGGGTGGCGCAAGAATGGCTCTGAGCAATCCGAGAAATTCGGTGAACTCGACAAGATCTTCGCCCGATGATCAAACGTTGCCAGTATCTTCTGAATCAAGGCAGGCGCTTCATTGGCGTGGTCAAAGGTACGCGAAACGCTTCGTGCCGAAATCGCGACGTACGAGTTTTCCTTGTTGATTAGCTCAGCATCCACCATATCGTTGAAGCGTTTCAGCTGAGCGTAGGAAGTTGAATCGTACGCTTGGTACCGCTTGAGCCCGTGAGCTGGCTTGAATACTGCATTCGCAGCATTTGTCCCGCCAGCACTCGCGGTAATCGCAAAGGGAGCGGCGGCTTGAAGCCACCCTTGGGCGTAGACCGCAACCGTAGGGACAACACGCTCTCCCAATGGCTGGGCATTGGGTTGAAAGTTTGTGAAGTTCACTGCCGGAAGCTCGACTTCAAACGCGCCGCTGGGGGCCGATCCCGCCATTGCATGGATGAGCCAGATTGCCCCCTCCACTCGCCAACGAAACTGAGGCGAATCAATCTGAGCAGGTGTAAGAGACTGGGGCAAATCAAAGAGCCTGGAGAGCTGCGCCGCTAGCTCTTTATCTTCGCACATGGCCGACGAAGTGCATCTTGGCCACTTCGTGAAACCGTCGATAGGATAGGTGCTCATGATGGTATCCCCATCGCGAAGGACCTTCCAGCGGACGATACCGGTCGTCTCATCGATCGTCTCAATCATCCGCAGCGACGAACTCAAGTTGCTTGCGCTGTCCGAGCGAACGTAGGGCTTATCTGCTAGCCAGGACGTATTGTGGTCCCCGGAGAAACTCTTCCAAGATTCAACCGCTTTGAGGACAGGCCCACAATCTTCTTTTGGCTGCTTTGAAACATCACTGCCTACGATGCCCAATGCCTTGTAGGAAAGCTCACCTTTCTTACACAAGGGATTCGTAGCACCCTTGCCATCGCACTGTAGGACATCGTTCTGAAGGAAATTCAGCCTCGTAGCCGCATCGGCATCCTTCAGCTTGACGATCGCTCCGGTAGGAAGCTTTACGTCAGGCTCCGGCCCGAGCAGCGCCACATCAATGATCTTCTCATCCAAGCAACCCTGAGTAGGCGCATCCCCGGGATCGCCCTCGGTTTTGCCCTCGATCACCTTGATGCCAGGCACATAGGGCGTCGTACCGCAATAGTCCCCGAGCTCCTCAGCCGCCTTTTCCCGGCGCAAATCCCGCTGCAAGCCGATATCCATCAACTTATCACCAAGCTGATCCGCCTTCGTCGATGCCTCCTTTGCCAGACGCAAATAATGCTTCCAGCTGCTCTCGAACTGCGACCCGTCGTCCGTAAGCTCATTCTCAAGAGGAATGAACATATTCCGCGGCACGCCGGGGATGCAGTAGGCGTCGCTCTCACCGATGGTGCCCTTGGGCAAGCCACAGGCAGAGGTGGCGGCCTCGGAGTTTACCTTAAGGATATCATTGAGGTAGGTGCGTTGCTCGCTGCTCACGGGGAAGCCCACCACCTGGTTGTTGGCGCGGAGGGCCACCGAGCCGAGGACCTTGCCCTCGATACGTGGCGTCGTAAACGAGCCCGCTTGGCCGGGCACGACCACGTAAACATGCTCGTTTTCCGCATTGGGTCGGAAGCCCTCGTAGGCTGCATTGAAGCGGGCCTTGTTGCCCGGGCGGAAGATAAAGCGCAGGAAGTTGCCGTCGACGCCGTAAATCCGGCGGGCCTCGGCTGCAGGCACATCTTGCAGCACCCAGTTTTGATCCGGCACGGGCACCGTGTTGCCATACATGCTCTTGGCGCGGGTTTGGCCGCCCTTGGGCTTAAGCACATGCTTGTTGAGCTCTGCCTCGTCGGGGCAGGCTGTTCGCAAACCAGCGACGCAATCGGCGATGTAGGGCTTGCCGTAGACGAGGCGGATTTTGGACTTCATGTCCTGCAAATCCGCCGCGTTGAAGTCTTCGGGCTCGAAGCCAAGGGCGAAGACCTCAATCTCTTCGGCTTTAGGGATTTCGCCAATCTCTTCGCCACTCGTCGGGCGTACGAAGATGCGGCCTTCGCCGGAGAATGCGCGGGTTTCTGCCGCCCCGGCACTCGCTAGCTCATGCAGGTTGCCGCCAAGGTTGGCGGACTTCTCGCGGATGGCCACAAGCCGGCTATAGAAGGTCTGAGCGAGAGCGAACGAGTCTTGGGTGGCGTAGTTGAAAAGCCAATCGGCTCGCACAGGGTCCGAAGCGTTGTTGGTATTCACCGTGCCCAAACACTCGGCAACGTTTTGCACGCCACCGACCGTAGCGAGGATGTCAGCTACGATCTGCTGGGTAGGCACAGCATCTTTGAAGATAATCGGGCTACCTTTAAGACCGGTCACTCGCTGGCTGTTGGGAATAAGGTTGGCCCCAAGCTCCTTCGCTGGCGGGAAGGTATCCGCTCCGCTATCCATCAACACACGAAAACGGTTGTTCACCTCGCGCGCCGCAAAGATGAGATCAGCGTCGCCCACACCATCGAGCATGCGCAGAGTTTCCTGCCCACTTGGCGTCGCTTCAAAGTCGGCGTCGCTGGCAGCACCCGCGGCCATGGCCTTGGAGTGAACGGTCTGCCGAATAATATTGTCACGGATATCCGCCGCCGCGGTATTGCCTTCAATGACGTTGGATTTGAAGACCATACCCGTCGCCGAAAGGGCGACAAGCGCCTTGGCCTGGGCTTCAGACCGAAGCTGGCTGGCTTGGCTGCGCACGTCATAAGATTGGCCAATCCCCACCGTCGATAGGGCATCCAGCGCGTTGATTTCCGGGCATGTGAGGGCGTTGAAGCGGATATCAAAGACCATCGAGCCATCGGTGGTGTTATCACCAACCCAGAACCCCGTGGACCATCGACCGCTTACGGTGCGCACAGCGTGGGAGAGACTGTTGTATTTGTGGGAGAAATCGAAGGGGTTGAAGGGACCTGATGGGTTGCGCCCCCAGAACTCGCCCATGCCTTCTTCGACGGTGCTCGAGTGAGCTTTTCGGCTCGCGGCGCCTGCTAGGTCGGCGTAAACGCCTTCTTTGAGCAGGTTCGGGAGAATGCGAGCACCGGCTCGGAGTACGTGGGCCTTAAGCTGCAGGTGATCTTGGGCGAACTGTGGTACTTGCGTTGCGAACTCCAGCTCTTGACCAGAATGGGTGAGCATAGATTTCGCATAAGGCTTATTTGCCAACGGCGTCTCTCCAGGCAATTTGAAACCCACTCCATTCACCCCGAAGACTGCGTTTAGAAGCGAGTTCGACGCTGCGCCCCCGGAAGCAAGGTTCGCATAGAGGGTCGTACAATTTCGCTTGATCGTGCCTACTTGTCCGCCGGTATCGTCCAGCTCAAACCCTTCGTAGTTGATGGTCCCCATATCCAGCCAAGCCGCCTGGGAGAGGCTAAGAGCCGCCAAATCTCGCGCGATAAAGCGAGATTCCGCGCTTTGAGGGGGAATTGTCCAAGGCCCGCCCGGGGCAATTTCCGGTATTTCATCATATCCTTCAAGCTTCCACACTATCGGACGACTTGCGGAGGCTACTTCGGCAAGTTTCTCCGCGGCACAAACAAGAGCCTGTTGATAAATTAGTCGTGCATCGCAAGTCGGGGGAAGTTGTTTGAATAGAAAGAATGCACCCGTGGGTTCGGGAAATCCATTGCCCGGATCCTCAAGCGGCCAGGGAGTCGACACAAGCGGAGAAAAGGCGACGGGGTTGTCCACGTCTAGTCTAGGTCCGACCATGCCACATTCGATAAGGGCACCCTTAAGCAGATACCAAGACTCCGGGGAGTTCGGATTGCTCCCCTCGGTAAACGAGCCGGTTGGTGTTTCCACCGTCGCCAACGTTCGCAATCCGGGTGCTTGTGACTTTGCGTCTTTTGGCAGCGAATCGGCGCGATGCTGCGCGCTAAACTCAGCCACAGCGGGGCCATTGCTCGCTAGGCGAGTCGCCTTTCCTGTCCCCACCAAGAATTTTACGCCATATGCGTGATGCTTGGCTTCGGGCTCTGCAACGTTTCCCGGACCTTTGTGATCTGCACCGCCACAACCAGGGATAGCGGCGGCCAAGCCACCGAGAAGCAATCCAATGCCCGTCCGCACGAGGCGCGAGCGCTTTTTGTTCAATCTGTCAGCAGGTTGCATGGGGTCTCACTATGTTTTTTGATTTCAACGCGAAACTCCCGGGCGGGAGCATTGGGGTCATCGGTGTAGATATGAAGCGTCGCGGGTTGTAGGTTGAAAGTACAATCTTCAAACGTATTGCCAAAGTCGCAACCCGCGCTGGGCGATAGGTACCACTGGAACTTCCAAGGCGAGGCTTCCTTGCCCTCGTGCCAAACAGTGATCCGCTCCTTTGCAGCGGTATTCAGGTTCTTTCCAAAAGGGATATCGATTGAATAGACCGTGCCATCGGGAGTGCATTGCTGTTTGCATTCGGGATGGTTCCCCGGGTGCGAAGGGGTCCGTATGTAGAAGCGAGAGCCATCCCACGTGGAGCCAATCTTTATAGGCGCCGGGTGCCCAAGATTACCCGCCGAGCAATACCCCACAGCGTTCATCTGGCCGCAGTTGGGATCACCGTTGTAATAAAACTGCTTCCCGTCGAGGGTGCATGGATCGTCGGTCCACATGCTCGCGCCTCCTGAGCCAGCCGCTCCCGCAGAGCCACTCATGCCCCCCGATCCGGCCATTCCCGAGGCGCCACCAGAGCCGGCTGCCCCAGCTGAGCCAGCATTTCCACCACCGGCCCCCCCTTGCCCAGCAGCTCCACCGCTCGAACCGGCCGAGCCTGCACCGCCACTTGAGCCCGAAGCGCCACCACTCGATGAGCCAGCAGAGCCTGCCCCACCCGCGACACACTTGCCGTCTACGTTCACCGTGCCTTCACCACATTCGGTCACAGGCACACACTTGCCCCCCTGAAGCGCCGTGCCGGCTCCACAGGCAGCGCTCGGATCCGACTCATCCGACGAGCAGCCGGGAGCGATGAGAGCAGCAGAGAAGAGGGTAGCGAGGGTAATTGTTCGAATATTCATGATTTTCGTCCATTTCGATAGGCCGCAGGTGGAGCTGAAGACAAAGTTCACCCACAGGGCTCATTGATGTGTTCAATGACCCGAACCTAATCGCTAATGGCGATGGGGGAAACGTGAGTTGGCCTTGGAGGCCAATTATCTAGGCAAATAGGGGCCCAATGCTTGCGCTGGAGGACGCAAGACGAAGGCCACGACTTCGATTAAGCCAAAGCTCTGTCGGTGTGTGTGCCGAAAGGGAGGAGCGAATATGTTGGATTTGAGCAATACGTGCACCCAAAGCCTATCCACGCGCTGATTTTGCACAATTATGGGAATAGCGCAAGCACGAGATGGTTGGCCATCGCGGCGAGGATGGCTAGGTTGTTGAAATTATATCCAGAGCGCCTCACATCGTTCGATGCTTTAAAATCACACATTGACCTGAAGAGCGGTGGAACGCTTCGCACATAACAAAGCGCCGTGGCCCGCGTGGGCCCTTCTGTACCTCGCGATAGCCCGTCGCGCCACCTTCAATTGTGTCCTATTTTCGCACATGGTTGGCGGCTCAGTGTAGGCGTCGCCCCAGCGCTCACCACGCCAGAACGGCGGAAGCGGGCAGCCACGGAGAACGTGCTCTGCATCGACGTCACACGCGGCTGTGCCTGCATCATTGACGTCGAGTCGCCCCTTGAAACTAACGAACAGCCGAAGGAGGTGCACGGCGAGCCTATTCCACATAGGCCTACATGGGGTTACATAGCCGGGGATGTATGCTGCGACGAAAGTCCTGGGGGCTTGGCCACACTCGATGACCCTAGGACTCATTCGCGGGGGGCCAGCCGCGTACAGGGATCCACCAGGTTGAGGACGTCAGGTTATCGACACTCATAGTCGAATACTGGGCCGCTTACCTTTCGCTATGCAGGACGAGAGGCAAAGCCAGAATGAGGGGATTGACCGAGTGGGCGCATCGCGTCCCACCCAACCTAAACCCACGAGGCCGCGACTTGAAAAGCCGTGGCGTACTGGCGCGGCCGCTATGACAATAGGGAGAGGCCCTGTGCCACGTGGCGAATCAATCTTCGGTGGCGAAGTACGTAGTCGTCTACCGCTTGCTGTATCACGGTCTCGTGAGCCACTCCCTCTGGAGACTGGGGTGCGTACAGCATGGGAGGCAGCAGGCACTCAGGTTGAATGATTACGTAATAAGGGTGAGGGCGATCGGCGTCCTCAGGGTCAACTACATAGGCATCCATTGCTGAGGGCATCCGAGCATCCTCAACGTAGTAGTGAACCGCAGAAAGTGAACCATTGCTATATATAATTTCCATAGTGCCAACTACACCGAGCAACCCCGTATCAAGGAAGAACGCCAGATTTCATTCTTGTGGCCGCAGTTGACACAACAGCAAAGATTGCAGGTCGAAAACTCACCGCCCAGTGCAAAGAAACGCAACACGCGAGTCGGCAAGTCGCTGCTGGGCCCACGGCTCCCATCTGGCCTATCGGCTAGAGCCAGCCAGATTACTCCAAAACGAAGTACGTTCCCCCACGTTTCGATCAGAAGGAAGCGGGGGGCCGCGGTTCCAAAACGGCCACCCCCAAGTTGGTTTCCGGTGTTGGCTCGCCGTACCCAAGAGTTGTTCTTGGTTGGCCAACCGGTACCCTAATCCGGGAATCGTTTTGTTGGCTAGTCGGAACCAAAGATTAACAGGTATGGCCAGATCGCCCAAAACGACCCTGAAACGAAAAACGACTGCCCTTGGCCGAACTTGCGTTCTTGAGGGTCAGGGAGCGCCAAAGAGGCCGGATAGGTCTTCGCCGCCGCACCCTTGCAGGAAAAAATACCTCCTCACCATGAACGCTTCAAGCCGCATCTTGCGAACCTCCGGCTGTAGCTTCGCCCACTCAACAGCAAGTTCCTGAAACGCCAGAACGGAGTCGCTATAGGCTTCCTTGGCCTCAAAATAGCGTTCGGTATCGTGGCCCTCGAATACCCTCATCTCCTGCAGAGCATTAAATCCGGTGTCACCAGTGGTCAGACAAGCTTCAAGAAGGGCTTCGATCTTAGTCATCGTCTTTTCAACTTGTTCGAAGGACCGTTGAGTCTTTTTGTACATTGCTTTTACCTTTCCGGACCCAATTGCGGGTCCACGATCCCCTACACCGGCAAGGCAGCGTTCTTGCCCGAGCGAGGAACGTCAGGGCTGACTTTTCACAAATAAAAAGTCACAGGCGGGCGTCGACGGTCGCCCCTTGCACATGAAATGTCCGGGCAGGCCGCCTTGAGTCGCGAGGCGGGCCCTTCTGGTGTCGCAACTATTTTCAATAATTCGAAACGGTGCGGTTAATATTTGGCGCTGCCCACTCGTAGTACCCCCATGAGTGACCATAGCCACGACACATCTGATAAAGTCGACGACGCCCGGGAAGTCTTCCAGGTCAAATATGTGCCAGCCAGCGAGCTTACCCTCCATCCGGAAAGCCTGAGAATGTTCGGCCGGCCCGAGGACTCGACAGCCTTTGAAGAAATTCGAGAGTCCATTCGCCAGGACGGCATTCAAGAGCCTTTGATCGTGCTTGAGGGCGGCCCTATCCTGTCGGGCAACACCCGCTACCAGGCTCTCGTGGACCTGTCTGGAGCTAAGGTTCGTGTGCCGGTTCGCGTTCATCCCGGATTCGGATCACTAGGCGAAGAAGTGAGATATATCATCGAGGCGAACACCAAGCGCAGGCAGTTGAAACCCTCACAGTATGCCGCCTCCTATCGTCGTCTTATCGAACTCCCTGTTCAGGAAGGCGGGGAAAAGCGTAGGGCCGGACGACCCAAGAAGTCAGGCGATGGCGAGCGTGGAGGAAAGCGTTCCGCTGGCGGAACACTTTGGACGAAGGCAGTGATGAAGAGCGGCGAGGCGGCCGCCAAACGCCTTGGGATCGGGAAGCACGTGGCTGCTGCGCTCGATCTTGTCTTCCACACCCCGGGCGTGCCTCAGGAGGTCCGGGACGCTGTTGAGGCGAAGACCACGAAACCCACCGTGGCGGCGAAAGCCATCAAGGCTGTCGTCAAAGCTCAGGGAGGATCCATCACGGACGGGTCGGCTGTCCTTACCAAGCTGAATTCGAGATCGCGTGCCCGCAAGGCCAATGGCGGTTCGCCGGCTGTCTCCACGGCCCATACCTGGGTTCGCTCGCTTTCAGACCTCATCGCTGCACACCCAGACGTTCATAGGCGAACTTGGGGTGACCTTGCTACAACGGTAAATCTTTCTGCGAGCCCCAAGAAGACGGCAGATTTCATCGAAAGCATGATCGACAGCGGGAGAGCCAAGAAGCGTTTGGAGAGAGTCATGGCTAAGGCCGAAGCCGTCGGAGCCGATACCTTCCGCGGTGAGGAGCTGCTTGAAACATACCCGGTCAGCGCAGTCGAGGTGGAGGCTCTCACCCAAGATATCGAAGCGGCAATCGCCGAGATCGCCAAGAATTGACACTCGGCGCGGTGGGTCAGCGACCCCTCAGATCCTCGCAAGCTCGAATTCCCACATCTCATGCTCCCACGCTTCATCAGAGAGTTCGGCGGAGCACATGGAGGGTTTGACCGCAAGTATCCCTGAGCAGAGGGGGCCATTTATGCCGGCGGCGACTTCAATCGTCGACCCTGGCGTGAGTCTAAGCGGCCTCTTGCCCCACATTGAACAACCGCTGACAAACCCGTATGCCAGGTTGGCGCCCTCTGCATTTGGCCTGATGGCGAAGCTCGTGCGATAGGGTCTTTCGGTGTTCGCAGAAAATCTGATAGCCGCCATGGGGCCCAACATCCGCTGGAGCGCCTGCAAGAGCTTCGAGTGAGCTAGAAGGTTAGCGGCATACCGTTCTTGCTCGGCGCGATTTTCATCTGGGAAGGAAAACTGGAGGGTCATAGCCATTGTATGTGTAGATCGCATGACCACGCGGGCGCATAAGACGAATTTGAATACGACCCCCCCTCAACAACCATCCAGCTCTCCGGTGCCGGCAGTAAGCAGAAACATTCCGCTAACGACCTGGGGCATGCCCACACGTTTCGGCATTGCGTGGCAACTGGCGATGGCCGCCCGGGCGCACTTGTTTTCAAACGAAATTGCACATGTCGCACCCCGGCGGCCAAGCCACCTGTCGGTCGCCGGCCGCCGAAGTGACGAGCGCCTTGGCCCTCAGCTCCGCTCGGAGGGCAGCGGCCGCAGACGTCTCATTTCGTCCTGCAGGGCTTGGATCATATCGTTGAAGGAGTGGAATTCGCGGGTCGCTGCCTCGTATTCGCCCCTCGCTATTGACTCCGCCTGCCCATCCGCTTCGAGCCTTGCAAGCCCAATCCGAGCGGAGGCAGAGTCCATGGCGGCTGCGGCAATGCGCATTCGAAGCTCTAGCTTACGCTTGGACATTTCAAGGGCCTCTTCTCTACTACGGGTAGTATCAATCTCGCTCATTCTAATGTTCCTTTCGGGCCCTCAGGAAGTGAGGGCTTACTCTCCCCATACACCGCAAAAACTGTAGTTGGCTTGGGCGGCGATTATTTTTCTGGGCACAACCTTGAGAACCACTGGTGGATTGGGATTTCCGTCAAGATCGATCGCCGCCACCGCGAGTCCTACCCAACGCCAGACCATGCAAGGGGTCCGCTCCGCAAGATTCAATAAACGCTTGCAGTGGCGGTCAGGGTTTCGACCCCCCTCGCCTTCCGGCTCCGAGCTATTCAGCTAAAGCCCGATTCGCTTCACAACACCGTTAAAAACGTTGGCGTCCTGAATGTAACCTCGAAGCACGTTGACGCTGCGATGGCCCGTAACCTTGGCGATGTCACGCTCCTCTACTCCCGCCGCAGCGGCACTGGTTGCAAACCCGGATCTGAGCGAATGACCAGCGATGAGCCCTGGGTTGAGCCCCACTGCTTGGGCGCGTGCTTTGACTATCCGGGCCACCGACTTGCACGAAAGCCTTGTTTCGCCCAGGGCGCCATAGCGATTCACTGGCCGAAACAGGGGCCCAGAGACGATGCCGCTTACGGAAAGCCATTGGCGAGTGGCTGCGACGGGGCAACTTTTGGCACCGCTGCCTTCGCAAATTCCTACGCTGCGGCCCCTTCCATGCTGATCGGTTTTGCTCTTCGTGATGGTGAGCCGAATGCCCCCACCAGCAAACGCCAAGTTGACCACATCAATATTTACCAACTCGGAACGCCTTAGGCCGCCACAAAACCCAAGCAAAATAAGGCATCTATCACGTGAACCGCGGAGGTCATCGGGGAGTTCTTGGCAAATGACCTTGATGTCACGGGCCAAGAGGGCAGCTTTTTTGACAGGTGCGGTCCCGTGGCAACGGCGAATCCCCTCCATAACTAGAGCTACGGCGGCAGAGCGTGTTGGGGAAATGTGGCCAGCAAGGACGTGGGCGTGCCGGATTGCCGCGAGCCGAAGATTCAGCGTCGAAACCTTGTGAGTGTCCGCTTGATCAGCAACGAATGAAGCCACCAACTCGGGAGAGGCTGGCAGGGGCTCAAAACCCTTCGCCCAACACCAGTTACAAAAGGCCTGCCAGCCAACGCGGTACGCCCGCAGCGTGTTCTGGCTCTTGCTTGCTTTGACGTAACTCGAAACCTTCGAGGCGAGTGCGTGAGCCAGCGGCGCTGGAGGATATTGGTAAAGTTTAGTCATTTTGGCTGGCTTCCGATAACGTTCACTTATTGGACGTCTGGGACCGCCCCGAAATGAACTACAAATCGCTCGTGGCGTGATTTTATTTCGAATGAAGCCCATCGGGTTGAGTAGAAGCCCCGACTTTCTAAATAGTGCGGCGGTCCCTCAATCTCCATAAAGCCTTGAGCCAACCCTCGGGGAGGATCCGGCGGACGGTTTATGAAGCTCTGGCAGAACACTTAATTAGAGTCGGCGGCGGACTCGTGATTCCGAGTGGGCACGAGCCCTCGGCTTACTCACTGTTGGCACCAACTTATCGGCTCGAGGCGGTGATGCGTAGGCTTCGACGTGGAGCACTAAGTTCGTCGAGCCATTTTTTTGATGTTTTTGCACCAACATCGCCCCGGCAAGCCTTCGAACGCTTCGGCTCGGTGTATTCGTCTCCATGCCCAACGATAAAAATATAGAAGCCGTCGACATCAAAGCCCCTGCCGCTGGCCGGGCCTGGCTGGTCCGCTCTCAACGACCAGGGTACAAAGGTAAGGTCGTCAACATTTGGCTCATGAGGCTCGATAAGGACCTCCATCTCAAGGACGAGACGGGGAAGCGAATTGAGTGGAGCATTTCCCCCGACCAACTCGTGGCGGTGAAGCACAAACAGATAGTGGCCGAGGGGGAGGTGCTTGCCAGAGGCGCCACCGAGTCCCCGCCTGTTGTGGTTGCAACAGAGCCGTGGCCCAAGCCTCGCCCTTTCGCCGAGCTGGCGGGCTCCCCGTTTCCATTGGAGGCCCTGGCTCCTTGGCACCGAACCTACGTTGAGGAACTGGCCGAACAATGCCGTATCGCTGCCGACGGCCCAGCGGTGCTGTCCTTGGGCGCCCTCGCCGCCTCAGCGGCCAAGTCTGCCTTGGTCCAGGTGCAGGCCAACGACGAGTATCCGCTGAATCTCTTCCTCGGCGTGGTAGCTCCTTCCGGTTCGGGCAAGACGGTGGTCCTCGGCGAAGTGCGTTCGCCCATTGATGAGTGTGCTCGTCAGCTTCGGTCTGACGCCCGTCAAGCCCTGGGAAGATATGAGGCGAGGCGCCGGGTGGAAGGGAGGCGGATCCACAGGCTCGAAAAAGAGGCTTCCCAAATGGACGATGTGGAAGAGCGCATGGCGTTGATCGAGGCCGTGGCCGAGGCTCGTGCTCAGCTGAGGGTAGGGCGTCCCATCGCTCCCCAACTGACGACGGGCGATCCCACCCAGGCAGCGTTGGTTTCCCTGCTTGCCGGCAATGGGCGAATGTTGCTGGCTACTGATGAGGGCGATCAGTTGTTTTCCCGGGTCCGGCAACGCTCGCCCAAGGGCGCCGAGGACATCGAGGCCCTGCTCCAAGCCTACTCCGGCGCCCCAATTGAGCGAGATGTGCAAGGGCATTCCATCCGAGCAGCAAACCCGGCCCTCAGCATCATCTTGGGAATCCAGCCGGGGCCATTTTCGAAGGTGTTTGGTGTGCGGGCGTATCACGACAAGGGGCTGCTTGCTCGATTCCTCTTTGCAGTGGTTCCCAAGGTCAAGCGTGCACAGATCCGCGATGGCCTCAGGGAGGAGACTCGCCAACAATGGAAAGAGCGAATTCAAGCCCTGCTTGCCCGGCCGATTTTTGACCGGAATGACGAGCAGGTTCCACGCTTGATCTTCGAGCCACGGGCGCTCGACCGTTTTGCCGAGTTTGGGGCCGAGATTGCGGCCAGCCGGGTCCCCGGGGGAGAGCTATCAGGGCTGCTCTCGTGGGAAAACAAACTCTGGGGTGCGACGGCGAGAATTTCGGGCCTCTTGCATCTCGCCGACAATGCTCTCCGCCAGCCGGCCAACACAAGCGTATCGCTTGAGACGGTGGAACGAGCCATCACCATCGCCAACTACTTCCGGGCTCATGCAGTGGCGGCTTACAAGAACTCGGAAGCATCACCCGAGGAAGCCCGAACGCGCTTGCTGCTTGCATGGATCACGGGAAAGAACACTTCGGAGTTTCGCCGAGTGGAGGTGACGCAAGCCATGAGCGGTCGGCTTAGCTCAAAAGAAATTGACCAAGGGCTCCAGAGGCTCGTCGACGCTGGGTATCTGCGTGAAAAGCAGGTCCCCCGAAATCACAGCAAGGGCCGCGTTCCTAAGCCCAACTACTTGGTTAACCCCGGCATCCTTCAAAGGGACCGAAGAAACTGAAGCTATCTCAAACGGGCTAAATTTCAGCAAGTTAGCTTCACCCGGGATGGGAAGGGATCGCATTTCTTCGGTAGCTCCCTCGGGTGAAGCGTTGGTTCAACGAAAGCGAGCCTCCGCCTCGTCCTCCCAGCCAACCATTTCCGATTCGAGTCGATTAAAGAACGCATCGACTTGGGGGGGTGAAAGGGTGGCGCTGGCTACCTGTCGGAGTGATTCAAGCCAAAACTGAAGGAGGCGGACCACCGGCTCAGAACGGACATCCAACAAGGTTGGTTCCATCTCACGAACCCGAACTTGAGTTTTCGTTAGCTCAGCCAGGATGGCCATACGACGGGAGCTGACCATGGAGAAGTCCCTGCCACGCTTTTCCAGCTCTCCCCTAAGATGCTCAAGAGCGGCTGCCTCCTTCGCCAACGAAAGTGCCGTCGCTTCGAGGACTCTCCTGGGCTCACACGCTTCCACAGCAGCAACGAGCGGGTGCTCGGCCACGAAAGCCCTACGCCTCTCCATCATGTCGGCGTGGTAGTCGAGGTCACTCTTCGTTGGTCGGGGCTCAACCCGGGGAGGCCTGCCTCGGCGACGGGAAGCATCCCCCGTGAGGTGGAGGGGAAGCAGGGGGATCACAGTGTTCGTATTTGAGCGGGTCATCGCTGAGCTAATTTTATAAGAAGAATTTTTATGCTCGCTCAGGGCCGCCTTACCAACGGCCTTTCTCCCCCTGGTTTCCGACCCTAAACGGAACGGGCGCTTGCCTCGAAGAACTCATCTCAAACCCCTGATAATCAAGGAGTAGGTTGATTCTTTGGGCCCCAAAGCGGACATAAGGTCCGCCAGCGCGATGTTAGCTTGGCGCTCCCGGTCTTCAGGAGGCTCAGGAAGTTCTTATGCACCGCCAGAAACAGCATGAAGACGATTACACTTAAGGCTGACGAGCAAAGTCTCGTGCGAGAACTTGCCTACGCCCGACCTGGCGTTAGCCCCCACCGCATTGCACGAGCGATTTGGCGCCTAGGACTACGGGTTCTCAACTCCCAAGAAGAGCTGATTGACGCCGAGCTGGCCACCATCATGGCCGAGGCCACAGAAAGGCGGAGCATCCCGAAGGTACAAGGCCAATCGGGGTCTGAGCGGTAGTTGCAAAAGATGCGATTGCAGCAGCTCCGAGGCCAATGGTGGAGGAGTTAGCCAACACAATCGGAAGCACCAGCAAAGAAGGCAAACCAAAGCACCGGTGAGCCACCCCGGATCACGTTGGCCCGCCCGAACTGCTCGCCGTCTTCCCCGTCCAAGTAAGCAGATGTGGCCAGCGCGCCAGGCGATTGTCCCTTTCGAGATGGCGCAAAAGTTGAGTAATTCTCTCCGATACCCAACTTGGGGGGCGACGTACGGCGTGTCCTCAAGGAGTACGCTGAGAGAGGTTACTCAAATCCCAAAATTGCCCAATTTTGGGCCGAGATGAAGCGGAGCATTCATATCCCACACAGGGCAAAGCGAGGCCCCTTCGACCAAAGCAACAGTCTGGAGCTAGCCTAAGGGCTGGCAGCCAGGACCCCCCGCAGGGACGGCGCCCAAGGGTTTTGACAATGAGGGCACCGTGCTGAGGTAACCCAGCTAAAACCCGTCAGGACTTTGATTGCCGGGGGGGCTTGACGTCGAGGAAGTCCTGCTAGCTCACTCAAGACGTTGATCCGGGTAGTGCAATGCATGCCAATGAAAGCCATGGTCACGCGAGCTTTGAACAGCTAGATGGGCATACTCACAGCCCAACACCGAGGGACCGGCCTCCATCGCTCGGGCCCCTCCATGTTGGGAGCGACGAAGGCCCTGGTGAGCGCTGATGGTCGGGAGGGCCCTCAACCCGCAGGAGCGGTGAGGCTGGGCTGCCCCCCAACCTTGGCTTACGTCGGGGTCCAGTTGCTTTCCCACCAAAGAAGTGGCTGCTCACGGCCTTGAAAGGGCCAGAACCCAACCTTGGTGCCCCAAAGGGCATGTCGTTCGATGCCTAGGGAGCGGAGGCCGTCACCAACCGTAAAACGCCTGTCCAGTGCCGTCACGAAGCTGCCAACCCATAGGCAGTGGCAAGCTCGGGATCCGTTGCCAAGAATTCTAGTTCATCGGCATCAACCACCTCGAAGCCCTCAACCGAGCGGGAAGTGTCAGGAACCAGCAGCCAAGGCGCGTCGACAGTCCACTCCTCCCGCTTGTGGGCCGGGATCGTGGGCTTCTTCGGCCGGGTCGGACACACAGAGCCAAACGCTTGCATGAACGACCCCAGTAGCCTGTCGCTACGAGGAATGGCGGCGGTTGTGGGCGTGAGACCAAATTCCGTAATGCGCCGGCCCATCTTGCGAACGGTTCCAATGGGATAGCCGTACTCCTTCGAAATGGCATTCGCGTCTCCCCCATGCTCTTTGAACAGGAAATATCCGTAAACGAGCCTGGCAACTTCATCGAATCGCAGGATTTCACCCCATCGTGACTTTGCGAAGCGAGCGATGTCGTGACCCAGCCCTGAGGCCGTGTCTGCCAGCTTTGCATTACGCCGCATCACGTTTCGTAGCTTGAGGCGGCTATACAGCTCGTTGTAGAGGACGTAGCGAATGAAGTTGGGCTGCGTCACGACCCTGGGCTTGGGCAGCCAACCAGAGCCGCTCAAACCGAGAACGCTCTTCAAGTCCGTGGCCATCAACGAGACCTCCATTCGCAAAGTGCTATCAAGCGAGCCGTGTCGTTGTTCTACTTCTGCATAGGCAGCTTTCGACAGCTTCTTTTTGAGTTCAGCCCCTTTGGCATAGTACCGGTCTGTGCGACCGCCACCCTCTTTGGCGGACCACAATACGCCCGTATCGAAGGCATGCATCTTCCCCGGGTGCTTCATGCCAGCGATAAGCGAGGCGGCGGCGATTGGACTAGCAACAGAGAGATCGGCGGTGCAGTCCACCTGCTTGACGCCCCAACCGTCATCGAAGTCGAAGAGTGTCTTGGCGTCGCCACCGTGCAGACCGAGTTGCAGAGCCATCTCGAATGCCTGCCTGCCAATGCTGGAGAGCCTTGCCTCCCGGAGAGGATAGTTGGCCACGGGTTTAGGCACCATCAGCCTTGGGACAGAGAAACGTAGGTTAAGGATACGATGAGCCTCGTTCCACTCAAGGCGCCAGCCCCGCTTGAGGAGCTGATCGCAATTCACGTAGGTCATGGTCTCCCTGGTGAGGGGATGGCGTCGTGGCTTCAGGCCTTGCCTCCAATCAGGCCCCTTTGGCTGGATTGG
>WURV02150342.1:0-17467 GCA_011762755.2 Epimenia babai | reverse complement strand
GGTTTCGCACCAGCCTGTTTGCCGAATTATAAAACCGCTGCTGGGTTGTGAAACACACTTTCCGCATTAACACATCACACGCTGGAACGCCAATTTCAATGCATTTTTCACTTATGCTACATACAGCAGGCAACTTAAAGAGACATCTAAATGCCTTATTATAAGCCACTCACATTTTACTATACATATAGTTATGAAACAATCTCCATAATTGGGAACCATAAAAGCTTGTGCAGTATGACATAAACAATCTTCGTTTCACATCAATTGAGCAATGAGCGAATTTCCTATTAATAATATTAGTACGCACAAACAAAGAACGCATTTCTCTCCTTATATCCTCATTGTCATAAAAATCATTTTGCACAATGACACCAAGATACTAGTACTTGGCAACAAACTTTAATCTACCATTTCCCAAGAATAAGTTACATTTAGGCCCACCCTGTTTGTTTGGATGTACAACCATACATACAGACTTATCAGCATCGAATTGAATATCATACTCGTTAGCATAATCTTGACAAACGTCCAATAGCTCCTGAAGGCCTGCCACACATGGGCTGAGCATCACCATGTCATCGGCATAAGATAAATGATTATATGAGACATTATAACAACACCCAGGTTTCAGTGATAATTTCTGGCTCACCCAGTTGATATATACAGTTTTATCATCGCATTATGTACATTCAGTGTGATAAACCTACATTTCCTGAAGAAAGTATTTTATTTTTAAATTTTCCTCGCGGTATTCATCCTGTTCGTTAATATATTGAGAAAGAAAGACCGTAGAAAGCTGTCTATGGGAGGTTATCACAACAGATCCGATATTTTTAACCAGACTGAGACCCGTGTTGATTCACTTCGTCCATAATATTGATTAGAAGTTGTTCCCAGACTTTTTCGCCTGGCTTACTAATTATGTCGGCCAATTGATACAGACACATGAGGGTGGCACATCATTAGAGTGACGTGACCACGGTCTCACTTACCGAAAAGCTGTTTGCAAAAATATACTCGATTCGGGAGAGTTAGCATGGTGGTTAGAGCGTTTGACTGGAAATCCAGCAGGCCCCGGTTCAATGCCCGCTCGAACCAGTAAACTACTTGTTGAGTTTTTCTGGCAAAAACGCCTTAACTGCCGTCTGCCCAGGTGGGTCTCGCTACCCCTTGAAGTGTCGTTATTTAAGGGCTTCTTCCCTCTGACGTAACCCTTGCTTCAGTTGCTCTCTGGATGGTGTCAATGGCGCTTTCCTCTCCCCTATCTCGTCATCTCATTGCATACGTATATTCTTCAACGATCAAAGACTCTGCGACATATGTAGGCTATCCGTGGGAGGTTAAAGCCAGTGGCGTGAAGTGAATGAACGAAGGTCAGTTGTTTGCCCGGACTCGGTGGGTTTTTCACTACAGTATCCCCCCATTTGTAGTATATAACTGGGTTAATCAATTTGTTTTGTTAACCACGTAGACTAGCTTTGCAAAGGACCAACAATGGCCTAACCAACAATTACCTCTGTCATATAAAACTCCCTAACTACTCGAATAATCCATGTCACAGACGGCCTCGCGCTGGTTCGTCGTTGGTCTGGTTGCATTTTTGATATAATTATTTTAGTTTATCCGGATTAGGCTTCAACGTATTATGACGGATTACCTGACCTAAACACTCTAAGGTATTATATGCAAACGCGCATTTCGCGGGGTTGGCAGTAAGGTTGGCTTGTCGCAGACGATCTAATAAATCGTGCGAGATTACCAAGTGATGTTCGAACGTACGCGTGAAAATTAGGACGTCATCGAGAAAATTATCAACACTTTCCATACCGTGCAACAATATTCTCATCAAACGGGAGAATGTAGCTGGGGCATTGACATGACCAAAGGCAATTACACGGAAATGAAACAGTCACATTGGTGAGAAATGCAGTTTTTTGTTTATTATCCTCCGACATCGGCACTTGCCGGTAGGCTTTGCATCAATCTAAACGGGAGAAATCCTTATGTTCCGCAAGTTTCGAGAACATGTCTCGCTATTCGGCATGGGCTCTGCATCAAATTCGGTTATACGGTTAAGCATTCTATAGTCCACACAAAATCTATTAGTTCCGTCTTTTTTCGTTACTATTACAATTGGGTAAATTATAGGGACTTTTCGATGGTTCTATTATGTTCATCGCTAACATGTTTACGATCTCGTCATCGACAATCTTCTGCATATGATATGGGGTCGGGTATGGTTTCACACGTATGGGCGCATCGATTGTTGTTTTGATCGAATGTTCTACTAGATTTGTTAAGCGAGGTTTATCTGATAGCACATCACAAAAATCGTCGAGAAGTCCTGTAATTAATTGTTCTTGGTTACTGTCTAGAGTGTCACTCACATTTATCACCATCATGGTGCCTACGTCATCTGCATTGTTAGGCACACCCTCAGCTCGGTCTTCATCACCATCTGGCAAATCTAAAACGGCTAAACCTACCTGTTTAACGTCATAACTATGTTTTTCATCTCCCTGCCTTTTGATGTATCTTCTGAGCAAATTAGCGTGATAGAATAGCTGTTTCTCACTGCATTGTTAGTTTTTTAGTTTCTGTTTGGAGAAGTACTAATACAAGGTCACTTTTTGCGAGTTGGCGATTGGACGCTTTACGGTTGTAAAAGGCTTTATACCGCCGCGAACATCTTTCAGGTTCTCTTGTGCAATCGCACATGTTGATTCAAGTCTCTCGCGTAAATGTACAACATACTCGCAAGAAGACTTTACTTGAGGATCACTTATTTCTTTCGTCCATAGATCTTTTAGGATACTCACGGGTCCACGGATTCTGCGTCCATACAATAACTCGAAGGGAGAAAAACCTAAGGATTCTTGCCTCACCTCTCTATATGCTAACAATACAGAATTTAAATATCGGTCCCATTCTCTGGGTTTCGCCGTACAAAGACGTTTAAGCATTTTCTTGATCGTACCATTCAGCTTTTCTTCTAATCCATTACACATGGCGTGATACGGGGTCGTCGTTAGTTGCTAGATAAAAGCTGACTTACCTCTTGCATAACGGCTGAGACGAATTGAGTACCTCGATTGCTCAGTATTTCTGACGGAACGCCCACACGACTGAAAATATCTAGAAGAGCCTCTGCCACTCGCTCAGTCTCGATTCCTTTTAGCGCAACTGCTTCAGCGTACCTGGTAGCATAGTCAATTACCGTGAGGATGTATCGGTTCCCTCTATCCGTCACTGGCAGTAAAGGACCTTCTAGGTCAATGGCTACTCTTTTGAACGGTTCGTCAATCAGCGGCATTTCCTGCAGATATACTTTACTTACCTTGCCCCGATCAACGGTTCTTTGACACTTATCACATGATTAAACATACCTTCTGATGTCGGCACTTATACCGGGCCACCAAAATTCGGCCATCACACAATCAATTGTTCTTTGAGCACCCATGTGTCCAGACATGGGAGCGTCGTGACCTAATTTCATAACTATATTACGAAATTTTAACGGCACCACGAGTTGAGCTTTCAAATAGGGACTGTCGACGTATATTTTTGCGACAGGGACAGTTACTTGAGAACCATCTGCAAGCGTACACTTCTGATAAGCACCAGTAAAGCAGTCTCTACTTTGCTCTTTTTTTACCACGATACCGTTACATCCGGTATCTCTAAGTACTGTAACTGGGAGTTTACCTACAAATCCAGAAGTCACTGGCATTGTAGTGCAAGATGCACTCTACGTTACATTAGTACTACGCGATGGTACATCAATTACTGGAGAGGCTGGATATACCATACATGCTCCACACGTCGTTGCCACTCCGACTGTGAGCAAATTCTTCATTTTGAGAATTGCCTATTTATTTACACAAAAGCGTTTTAATCACATTCCAGATTTATAAAACAGAGTCAGTCATTACACCTTAAAGACAAAGGCAACAAGGAAGTCCTGCGCTGATGGTATCATGGTTTGTTCGTCATGTCGCAGACACGCCTAATATCCTGAGAATACGCAAGACTTACAAAACAAAGTTTGTCGATGTCAATCGAAATTGTTTAACTTAGAAAGTTTAAACTATCAAGTTTAAACCTTCTAAGTCCTAAGTCGATTATATTTACCTGTATATACTGATAGGTTAGAATAATCCCATTGTTTTGACCATTTCTACCTGTTGACACACTTGGCTTATAACAAATTTGTGTGATATGGGCTATTTATGATGTTGGAGAAATGATCTCAATGCAGACTCCTGAAGCAGCTGGATGCTGACCCTTGGTCGCTAGCTCCACTGATTCTGAATGTCAACACATTTCCTGCACATGTCGTATGATCCGCTAAATCTGTGATAAATAATGTTATAGCGTAGATAGCAAAAAGGTAACGTCACAAACAACAGTGCCATTAGTATCTGGAACATAGCTGCAACAGAATGCATATTTCACATTAACAAACCACACTGTAAAGACTACCTACACCCTATCAGCCAATGGGGTATTGGCTTCATAAGCGAATTATGCCGGTATATCGTCGCTTGCCGCATGAAGCCGTCGGGCGTAGAGCAGTGGTGAGTCGATCTAAATATCTCGTCGGAATCGAATTATTGCTTCCCGAAGAAGAGGAGGTAAAGGTGGTACGTCGATGGCTGGGCTGTTCATGTGCCGCCAACATGTCACACATCGACTATAGACGTTTTAGGCAAGCTATTATGACTCCGTTAGTGTTTATAAAATTGTTATGCATAGCCGATACAGGAGCGGTTGTAGATCTGCTCATTCTATTACCCGCTAAAATGCCTTATCAGTTGCCAGGACAAATCGATTTATGAACACGAAGAGGATCTAAATGACGTTTCTAGCGTCTGTAGGCAGAATTTGATTGTCGGTTAGGGAACGGATAAAGGCGCGAGGAGCAAATCATGAGAGATTAACGACAGGATCTGTGATAAGAAAGTGCATATAGTAAAATTTAATTAAATGGTGATTTCGTATTGTTGGAGTCCAGGGATCGCAAGGAAGAGAGCGAGCAGGAATAGTGATATTGTGGATAAGAATGATGATATTGGTGAGTGTGACGATAAACAAGAAGCCAGACTGAGGTTATATAAGTTAGAGAGATGTCACCTGTTGCCGACATTGTTGAGAATTTTTGATATTGGAAGGAATTTATGGAAAAAGGAAGCGCTGCTGTCGAGACATTGATTGAGCATTACCACATAGAGCAGTATGTCTTCAACTCTAGTAGGTACCAGACGCGCTTCCCTGCTGAAAACCCAAGACGGAGTAGACCGAGACTATGTTGGAAGTAGTTAATCAAGTCGTAGGACCACCAGACTCTTAACCGAAAGGTCGTTGGTTCGAAACCGTCCACCAGTCGACTTTTACGCCATGATCCTCAGCAAGTCATTTATCCCCGATTGCTGGAGTAAACCCGTTTCCAAAATGGGTACATGCTCGATATTATCCTTGGCGGAGCGATATGCGAGTGTCGAAGGTATTGTATATGCGCTGAATAGCTGCCAGAACATTGTAAACCGCAGCTGAGAGCCTCTATTGGCTAATACCTGCGGTTTATAAATGTTGTACTTTAGCTTTTTAGAAAGATTCAATAGACAACTGGGTTAATGGTGTTGAGCGGGAAGGACGCGCAGAGTAGGGATGTATGCATGTTCGAGCGCCGAAAGCACATCGGTAAGATATTGTTAATGTTGTTAGCAGCAATAATCTCATGCAGACATGTTGTGTCTTATAGCCACACTGCAAATGTAAGGATCTTTCATTATACATAGATGACCTGATTCACATAATGTAAAAGTTTTAGTCATTCTGTTGTATACTAATATTAAATACTGAGATAGTTCAAGTCATGTCCCCAACTGATTACTTCACTTCTGTATTGTTCCCACGCATGCATAAATTTTCCACTATTATCACCCAGAGCCCATTGCTCATAAAAATGTCAGCAAGTCATAATGATATCCGGTTGGGGTCTGGAGTTAGGTATCATTTTGTGTGGTGTATGTCACATCTTATCTTTTGTTGGAAGGAAGGTATTAAGTCAG
The DNA here is from genome assembly GCA_011762755.2 of Epimenia babai. Lineage (NCBI taxonomy): Eukaryota > Metazoa > Mollusca > Solenogastres > Cavibelonia > Epimeniidae > Epimenia > Epimenia babai. The sequence continues at coordinate 11,393 of WURV02150342.1, read as the reverse complement.
TTTGTGCTTTTGTGTCAGAGAGTTACCTACGTGGTCCAACGTAATTGTAATACTTAACAGGCTAAATTTAACTACAACCACTATAATCTCTAAGTTTCTGTACGTACTAGACCTGAATATCCGATTCTACGAGTTCAGCTTTACACAAACAATTACAAGGAAAACGGATCATTACGCCATCACAAATTTATTGTCCAGGCATCTTTGCTTGCATCTGGGACCGCAGACGGACTAATTTGAGTTAAACACCCATCTGCCTCTTTGTACCGACGCTTCGTTAATCAAACATAGAATAAATACTAGGAAATAATACATTTTTAATACAGGTATTTGTTTATTATTTAATTGTCATTAAAAAGGAAAAGCTAATATACACGAAACACGCTCTATGTAAATAATGTATAGCGCGAACGTTATTAGCTAAGGAAGAGATCATTTGTTACGGACGATCGATCTGAAAAGGAGTAAATAGCTCTAAGCGACTTCGTCGCTCTGAGCGACTGACACAGAATGAAGACTGATGACCGGTCCAAGCGAGTCATCTATCATTAAGTGATAGCCACCAGTTTAGCATACAATATGTGATCGATGCGCACATCTCATGGAAATCGTTTCAATATCCTGCGTTGTTCGTGTTTGCATTTTGATTTGTGAGCTCGCTTGTTGGTACGGATGTGTGTGATCCACTCTACTATGTGACAGCGAGATGACTGAATCATTGGGAATGCAGATGCCCCAAATATGCACGGGTATTTTGAAGTTGATTTTTAGTATAGATATGTCTATAATACAGAATAGTGATTGTCCAAATACCGAGGCAAGATTGAATTCGCCTTCTGACCCTCCGGTTCTTACCGATTAACCAACGTCAGTCGATCTACTTTGCAGTATGCTTTGTTGGTGTTTAGAGAACTACCCAATAGACAAGAGGTTGCGTGATCATCTGCGTTGGAAGTTTCAATCTTAACCCAGGACCATCCAGCATCTCCCATAATGAGCGTCAGCTGACCGTATTCAGATCGTTGATTAGCTGGCCGCCAAACACCGTACCTCAACGTCGCAATAAGCTATAGCCTTCGTTGGAGTAAATTTTTCCGCACTATCGACCAGCACGACACCCGATCGTACAACAAGCTTGTTGCAATTCCATTTACATTGAAGCATGTTATGCTTATGGATTTATTTGTCCTGCTAAGACGGCATACATTAATTCTGAATATTTTTGAGGACTCAATATGTTACAAGAGCATGAAGTAAGATTCTTAAATCGCGACATAATTGCAGGTTAAAACAAAAACTGCATCACACATTATGTATTCTTATTTATCATACACCGATGTATAATTTTGGTTGGTTATTATTTCGAAAGTAGGGCGTTAAATTATCCCTTTATGTGGCACTACAATCGAGTTATTTGCCTTAGATATCATCACATTCGTGACTGCGTAATTCATCAGGAACACGATCTGTGAATGACAGGGTGAAATATCAGAATGTGCCGATATTGAGTGCTATTCAACTGCAGCTGTGTATGACACTGCTTCTGCGGCCTGATCGTCGAACTCGTGTTTTACGAGGGACACCTAAACGACTAGCGGTACCTGAACACCATTTCCAGCGCATTAGATTTTTAGCGACTTGATGAAATCTACATAGATTTGCCTATGCATAGAAAAAGGCAGAAGGTAAGCCTTGTCATGGGTCATCTTGTTCTCAGTTGATGCGGTTTGAAAAACTGTACGGCAAAAAGGATATGTACGCAAATAGATTAACTCATGGATGCAGTTTATTAGGTGCTTCTCTTGTCAGTCATTCACCCAGTTCTGAAACGTTCAACATAGAAATCGGTGATTCGATTTCGGAAATTGATGACTCGTTGCAAAAAAGTGTACTTTCAAAAAGTTCAACACTCGATAGTTTTGTATTATGAAGAAGCACGCATAAAAGTTAAAAACATTTAAAAAGTTATATTTTTATAACGTTACAAAATATAAATCCTGTAAAAATATCTTGAAACGGCAATGCATATAAGAAAATCCTCCTAGAATATGCTTTTTACGTTTTGAAACCTATCTATAATAAAGATGTGTGTAGCTATCTGCACTGTCAGCATAATAGGCAATTTATGAGACATTTTTATCATTTGCAGACACGCATCCTTGCATGTTATTGACTATAAGCCACAAAAGTAGTATTGAAAAATTGAAAGAATAGGACTTTCTCTGCGTGGCTAATACAAATTAACAATAATTATAATAATGTAAAAGACTGATTCGTCTCAACATGCAGTCACGTTGTCTCTTTAATGTACAAATTATGTAGAGAGACAAATGATGTTGAGAGAGTTTATTTGTTCGTACGTTTTGTTTCTCGCTAGACGTATCGCATGTACTGTCACTTCAAATCCATATTACAAGCGTCGATTTATGGTTGGTACAACGTTGCCTTTGAAATCAAAAAAAATTGATAGGGTTTTTTTCAGCGATTCATTCTCGCTGTCTGTATGTAGGAGATACTTGCTGCATCTCGCTGTCTGTATGTAGGAGCTACTTGCTGCATGCCATCTGCAGTAAAAGTTCACAGAATGGTTCACTTTATTTTAATAGAATATGGATACGTTCGGGCACATGTGTAGCAATCTTATTGTATCTTCGATTTAAACCGTCAATAGTTTATATTAAACGCAATAAGAATACCCACAGACATTATCGATGATCCCATAGCAAGAATGATATCATAAATAGTTAACAAAGAATGGCAATACCTACGCTCTAAGTCCATGCATTTTGATTTCAAGTTGGTATATGCTCATGTATATGTAGATGTAGATGAGTAGATGATGTAAAGGTTTTTATAACATTTATAGACCGAGAGTATTAGCTAATAAAGGCTCTCAGATGCGGTTTACAAAGAGGCAGCTATTCAGCGCACATACAATTCCCTCGATACTCACATATCACCCCGCCAAGAATAATATCGAGCATCCACCCATTTTGTAGACGGGTTTACTCCAGTAATCGGGGACAAATGACTTGCTGGAGATCACCGCAGAAAAGTCAACAGGTGGGAAGTTACGAACCCGCGACCTTTTGGTTACGAGTCCGGTGTTCCTACCACTCGACTAACTGCTTCCCCGAATGGTATGTTGAGCCAAATGTAAATGTACCTCTTGTACAAAGCGGGCTATCATTGAATCACCAAAGTCGCGACGTTATCAGATATATGCGGCAAAATCAGTTACCGAGCTGCAGACAAGACAATTAGAAACACCAACACGGTCTCGACCTACAGATACAAGATTCTACATGAGTTTATGAATTTTGGATAATTGGAAGCCTTTATTGAAATTAAGCCTAAAATGGTAGGTAGTAATTATTGTGAGACACACTAATAATAGTGATTGCCTCATTATGCTATTAAAATTAATACAATTTTACAAAAACCTACTCAAATAATAATCGTGAAAGAACGATTATGATAATGGTAGTGGCTAAATAAATTTTACTTGAATACCTTTGTCCGATTTGTATTGTAATATTTTTAGTTATATTTCTTTTATATGTGATCTTACTGTATATGCCTATTTTACTTTTAATCTATTTATAGTATAAAGAGTTCCATTTTGAACCGTATTCATTGTGTTTGTAGTTAGTTATAGTAACCATAAATTTGTAAAGTGTCTTTGATAGCCATGTCTTAAAAGGGCACTATAAATGAATGAAATTTCATTTAATGTTTTTTGACATGTTTATCATTTAACGGTAGCCTTAGCTAAAGTCGTACGAATATTAATTTTAGTTTTATTACCAACTACGATTGACGTAATGTTACTGGGGGAGCCGCTGAGGTTCTCTGGTTAACTCTGGAGAAATGGACAGAAAAAACTATTGCGGTGATGGGACCCGCACCAGCAAACTCCAGATAACCGATCTTTTGCTCCACCAGATTCTCTCCATGATTCACCACGCAGAACGTTTTGTTGAAGTATAAACAGAGAGACAAGACCCCGCAATGAAAACAGATAGAAATCGCGTGTCTTTTTCAGCAACGGTAACATCGGAAAGTATATACGCAAATGAAACCGCGGAAACATACGATGTTACTGACACGACAGCAACACCAAGGGAAATGGCTTCATAAAACATATCTTTTTGTATTTGATATTAATTTTCGTTGATTAGCACATAACAATACACAGAAGAGGAATTTTCACGTTAATAAGATGATGTGTATCACACACAGGTGTTATACAGTTATAGATGTCAATGAGTCTCGTGCGTGGTACAGTACAGGTAAATAACAGCTGAATATTTTGAATCAGGAAATCCTGTGAGCAAATTAACATTGATTTACCCATGCATTTACAAACAAGATATTTGTATGCGTCTAAGGTGCATAGTTAAGTTACTTTACTACACAGTATATTTAGACGGTTGAGTGTATATACAGTCGTCTTATAGCGACCAGACCATCACGCTGATATCACAATGACAATGACATATCAAAAAGAAGTTCCTATTGTTTTATATGTTGAAACGATAATAATTAGTCAGCGATTATATTTTAGAGTTTTGCATTGTGAATATAACAAAAGAAAATTGCCGAATACCATGAATTCACATGATGACACTCTACAAAAACCACCTATGCAGTCGTTGACACCCGGCTGCGTATTAGTGGTTACTTGCTTGAGAAGCGGACACCTGCCCAATAGCGATGGGCAGTTGTGCTAACATGCAGTAATTCAACTTTCCGTTGTTAAAATATATTTACAGAGGCTTTTATGTACATAAATCACATTGTTATTGGATTCGACTCACGTAGTCGAGAGAAATTTAACTTGTATAAGAGAAGGTTGGAGTAACATATGACATGCAGCGGATGCTCCAACACATCTTGTGAGGTTTGCCACAGTCCACGGACCACGCCCCACTACTAGGAGTCGTGGTGATCACGGTAAGACTTTGGTACGGGAACAAGGGCAAGACGAACGATGTAGGAGAAACGGGGCAGTCCGATGTTATAGTACTTCCGGCGAACGTCAGCCATTTTAGGCGCGCGGACACCGACACAATATACCACGTGACAGTCGCTTTGGCGGGAAGTAACGGTCCCGAAATGTTGCGAGCGTAGCCGTTAATGCCTGTGACAAAAACAGAATACAATCTTTCCTTGGTTTAACGTTATAGTATGTCATGTCAAAAGTAAAAATCATTCGCGATAAACCTTTAATTATGTTTATTGTCTTCCATGCAGTAAAAATGTGACTACCTCTATCGACAACTAGTACTGTGTTAGTATAAGTCCTAGATACAAAGCACGTCTTCGTGTATCGTAACTAATTCCCACACAAAGTTAATTGAGTAACCACTGTGATTCTCTGAATAAGTGGAGAAAGTGCACAGGAAAAAACTGGACCTCTCTTTTTTCTGTGCATTTCCCGCCACATTTTTCACACAGCAACCATTTATTTATCGTTAATTCTTCTTGTAATGTGTTCTAGTGTATTCCCCAGTCGTAAAGAGTGGTGCACTATGTGTGTTCTCTAATCCTTATATAAGGTTACACGGCTACCACAGATAGACACCGAAATAGTACAGCTCTACTAATCGAATTACTGTTTAAATTACTTGGTATAGGCGGTGCGTTGGTTGGAACATTGTTGAACATTCGTAATGTACTTCGTTTTTCGTCAAACTCTCCCATCACAACGGCTATGTAATCTTTAACGTCTGACGTGTGTGTTCGTGACTTGCAGACGATTAGATGACCAACCAATCCCGCGTTAATATCTCTATTTCCGTTTATGTCGGAGACGTACGCATGCGTCGTACACGGGAGGTCGCTGTTGGCGAAGGTGTCATCAATATACCAGGAGTAGGCGAATACCCGAGGCGCCGGAACACCCTTTGAAGGATCTGCGACCCCGCTAGGAGCGTCGATTTCAGCCGGCTCTCGTTTCAGTATGGCGATGTTAAAACGGTTTGATTTCACGCGGTTTTTCAAAAAGATCGTCAGTCGTTCGCCAACATTCGCGCGTAACGTTGGCCCGACAAAACCGAGCTTCACGTTGGGTTCTTCAAGCGTACGATATAGCCGCCTAAAAGATCCGTCCAGGTATCTCGTGAAATAAGCCTTTTTGTACCTGAAATAGATTTACGTTAGAGTGTGAACAATTCCTAAGGACGTTGCACGTATGCAGCAATAGGCTCACTTCAGAACCTTGTTTACTATACCGTTATTGGTCACTTACAAGGCTCGTCTATACTGTTATTAGTACGAATTTTATTTTCGGGGAATTAACGCCTTCGACATCATCGAGTCCATTCGACTGACTGGTTTCGAATGCCTAGAGGCGTCGTACCCATATCGCACAGTCTGTTCCATTTACATAATAAGTATAACAACACTAGTTATGATCACGTACAGCGAATAGGCGAGATAGGAGATACCAGAGACAGTGCATCAATATTCCAAACACCTTCACGGCAGATGAGGAAAGTCCCAATGTTGCGATCGTTACCCAGAAACCCGCATACCGACGAGGCTGAAGGCGCTTTTGCCCATAAAGCACTACATGTTATTTTCTGGCTATAACTCGCCGAGTTGAATCATATGTTCCATGGCTCGAGGCCAACGATCCAAAGTCACAAGACAACCCGCCACTTAATATTTGCGTTACGTGCGAGACGTCACCGAAAACATAATTCTATTACATTTTGATAAATTGCATTCCACACCAAACACCCGTTACCTCGATAGAGACTTTGGTGAGCGTTTAACAGTAATTGAGGATGAACATTAACGGATATTGAATTATTGTTCCGATAGTGACGCGCAGATGCCATTCAACGTAAAATGGGATTTTGCTAAGTCGTAGTACTATACTGTGCCAAGGTCGTTATACTCGACTGGAGTATGTTTATATCAGATGACAATGACTGAGACGGCCATTAGAAACAGAAATGAATGTTTAATTAACAAAAAAGGTTTTCTATGAATACGTACACCATCATTAATTTATCACCAGGCAAATTATCCTGTATTTACAAATTCCCAATGACATAGAAATATGTCCAGTGTGCGCTGTCGATTGTGTAAACTATCCGCAAAAAACAGTGTGTTCGTACAATTTATCGTCTTTATCCCTGGGTACATGCATAATACACGCTGCCATGTCCAGTGTCACGTCATTCTGCGCGCCTTTGTTATTGTACGGGTATTGGCGATACCAAAAAGAAGCAGTTTTGCGAGACAAAACGGTTCATCTACGATGGTCCAAACTCAGTGATCTGTGTGTGTACCGTGATCAAGGTTTTTCGAGATGACGCAGTTCGTGGATTTCATGATGATTAACGGACATTTCCGAACCTGACCAAAATTGTTATAATGACTGCAATATTCGACCGAAATATATCGTAATGACGTACTGAAAATGCAGTAATTAGACCATATTTTATTGATATTTGTTCTTCAGTAAGTACAAGACATAAATGCATAGACATGGATCATAAAAAACTTGGCACCGTGATAAATAAATCGGAATTTGTAAATTGTTCACCGAAGAACAAGTGCAAAATGACTTCCCAGAATTGCACCACTGCCACCAAAACGCGTAGAAACAATAACAAGCGCGATATTTCACATTTGTAGTGATGTCAGTTATAGTTTTTGGTACTCATTCAATGTGACATGATTGTCTTCAAGTCTTGATGTGTTCGTTCACTTAGACATAGTCTACTGCGGAGTAGAGAGCGATGAATAAATCATTATAAACATCTATAGGCGGATTTCTTACTTGCGGCCATTACCGTAGTCCCAGCGGATGAGCTCGGCTGCTAGGAAGACTACTACACGTTCGCCCCATTTCGTGCGCTTGGATGCGGTCGGCGCATTAATGAGAGGCGGTTCGGTGTCTAGTGACGATGTGGTAGCGCTGGAAGCAGTTTTGGGATTTACAGACGACTGGTTACTGCATCCAGCTATCCGCACTTCCGCCAGAGTACGCGTCGCACCACTCGCAGATGTCATACGTATGTCCAGCTTTCCTAAAACACGTAGAGTATTCACAGTACACGCAACATGAAATGGCGCTCGGCCATAGAGGGTGTTTACATTAGGCAAAAAGATAGCAATTTATGTCGGTTGAAAATTTCCAACGCATTCACATTGAGCCACAAATACGACGCAATTTCAGTCACGTGATTACCGTTTGATATAACGAAAACGCCAGCACAGGCAACAAATGATTCATCTCGCGATGATACTCAACAACATTTTACCCATTCGTTCACCTATTACAGTTGCAGGATCGCTTTTTAGCACTACACGCTGCTCTTGGTTCTACATTATATTAATTTAATTTCGGAGTCGATTATTCGTTGACTAAAATTCGCGACCTCTATCGTCTGCTAGACACTGCTTTCATGACTATAAATAGTGTCAGACGATTGGTCGGGTGTGCCTGAAATTGCCGAAGAATGGAACACATTCTATCGCAGATTTCTCGCCCATATATCGCTAACCGGCACTTTCTGGCGAAGATGGAAGTTGCTGTCGGAATTGCCAAATGTAAACGGCCTATTAGTAATGCTCGATTGAGGGAGTGTTTACACTTGAATACACGCGGTAAAATATCTGCACTGCGAATGTTGTCACGTGACATAGTTTCCATAGTGGCGGCGTGCTGTCCTAAACACTCCGATGACTTTCCTCCTAACAAAACCGACGATGACAATGATTCTATTCTGAACCTGAACTTCCAATTGTGACAGTAAGCGTAGTCATAGCATCGACTGAACTACTCATAGCGGCTAGAAAAAAGCGACGACGTACAATAGGTTGCTTTTGCAGCGCCAAACATTGGATTTCGTTTCGGCAGCAATATTGCAGAATTCAGAAGGGAAATACAGCGGCGCATTTCATTGGCCAATCCGTGACATTTATTACACGGAATAAAGCATGATCTCGTGAAATACTCGTTTTCGACGTTAAATCGGTGACATTTGTTACCAATGCGTGGAACATATTTATGTCAGATATAAATATGCGAGTGTAAACGGCCTATAACTATACTATATAACTGGCGAGTGAATTGCGATAGCGCTTGGCACCACAATATGTATGATCAAACAACGCCCTAAAATCCATATTCTAGAAATATCTTTCAGCACTTATGGTGACTGCCACGATAGTGGCGAGAAATGCAACCGTAACAAAAAATATTTTACATGGGGAAATGATAATAGCGATGTCCCTAATAAAAACAGTTACAATCATCGTCGTCGGCGCTGTCATCGTCATTATCACCATTTTTTGTATTTACAGCACTTTTCAAGCAAATTAATCAATGACTTTGCTTGACAATTTTCGCTACATTTTTTTGATATTGCTTTTTCCATTTATTAAAAACTCTGTAACTGATTTGTTAGACAACCTCAGTTACTAGTGTAGATTTGATTTTTTTGTATCTCGGTTGGAACTGAGAATCATATTGTCACTTCAACGGCTCAACCAATCCAAGAGCCGCGATCAATACATACAAACCACACCAGTCCCAGTCAACAACCCATTCACTACACAACAGCGCGGTCTAGTCCAGTTGTAGCCACACGAGTAGAAAGACAGCCACGACATACAGGGGCGGATGGGTCACGACTAACGATAGTTCACTGCAATTATTGACAGAGTTTCGTTAACTGTCGTTTGGGTACTATTTTGTCCACTTCAATCACATGCATTTACACAAGATATTTATTGTACCATACCGGGCTTCCGTGCTAAGAGAGAGCCCGACAGACTAGCGCCGGGGCTGACCACCATAGCATTGCGTGATCCGTCGGCAACTAACAGACGATATCCCGGTGCCCACACAAGATCAGGGTCTCCGCGTGTATTCTCGGATGTTACGTGAACCGTGATGACTTCGCCGGCACAGAAATCCATAGAGACTTTCTCATTTTCTACCTCGTAGGATTGCATGTCTTTTCCGACTTTCAGCCAGAGCTGCTTTTTTGTCTGCTATAACACAAAAAGAAAAACAAAATTCATATACTAAAATAAATGGTTCACATAATAATATCATATAAGTTCTTCCACCAGAAATCAGCATTAAAAAGAATAATCTAATGCATCAATAAGTAAGGAGTCGAACTCCGCTGGGTCTGGTCAATCCTGCCTCTCTGAGTATGCTTTATCTCAGTAAAGTTACTGTATTTCGTATGCTATCAACACTTGCCTAGATTGTATCTCATTAACCTATATTGGATTTGGCTAGGATAATCACGTTGGGAGAGGGCGGTTGGTATTCGAAAGAGTTGGATGAAAGAACAAAAAAAGGTCTGCGCCGTGTAGATGGTTGCACAACGTTGATTTCCCAAACATTAGAATGAACCATTTACATTGACATCTCGATAATCACATCACAACCTAGCTTTATAAAAGCCAACAATCATCCACACTACCTGGCATTTGCTTTTTGTACACACATATATAATTATTAAGAAAAGAGAGAAGCCGAGGTTCAAGTGCTACTTTATCAATGATAGTAAAATCCAGTCGCTCTAAGAATATTGCCTCTTTATACCCTAGATACAGTTCACAATAACTCGAATTTTTTAAATATTTTAGCACAATAATCTTGCTCATTTCTTGGAGGGCAAAACGCGTGGAAAATCGTAGGTTTCTGCGGATTTGAACTCGCAAGGTTGACTTCGTGTCAACCTCGTCGCCATTGGCGCCGACTAAAACTATAAGACATACTATAAAACTACTAGTTAATGAGGTTTTATTTACAATGCGTATATGGTGAAAAACTGTTAACTAACCAATTTCACATCAGTTGTGTGGTTATGACGGGTGTCTCTCTGACACATCACCACCAGTCCGACTGCTGACACACCACCCGACACGACGTCCATTGTGAACGAACCACTCACACATCGTGGATCGCGGCTGCCCGCAGGGGGTGCCCACACGTCTGCTTGCCAGTAGTACGTGTCAGTGCCTCCTGGTGACACTTCATGGCTACCACCGGCGATTCCTGTAAAACATTCGTCACCAGAGGAGTCCACCATGTGCACTTTGATTACCTTTTGCTTTCGCGTCGACTACGAACAATACACAAAGGCCATTATAGTTGGCGCCAGTGATGCGGTGGTTAGAAGCCGGCGTTACATCGAGAGGTTGCCAGTACGATCCAGCATAGACCAGGGATTTTTCCGCGCCTTTCACAATAAGAAATGAACGAGATATTCGTGCTTGAATATTGTCGTGGAATTGGTGATTATAGTGATATCTTAGGGATATAATAGGGCAATATTGAAATGAAATGAAATTTTATTGATTTATAGTGCCCTTTTAACACATGGCTATCAAAGACACTTTACAAATTT
>WURV02150331.1:0-17469 GCA_011762755.2 Epimenia babai | reverse complement strand
AACCTTATCAATGGATGATACGGCGCGAGTTATTGACGCCTTGCGTGAAAAATACCCTGCAATTGATGGCCCTCGTAAAGACGATATTTGCTATGCAACCCAAAACCGCCAGGATGCAGTCAAAGATTTAGCTAAAGATTGTGATCTGTTATTGGTGGTCGGCTCGCAAAATAGCTCTAACTCCAACCGGTTAAAAGAAATTGCTGAAACAATCGGTATCGAAGCTTATTTGATCGACAATGCTTCCCAGATTCGCCTTGAATGGTTAAACAATAAACACCGCATCGGCATCACGGCTGGCGCCTCTGCACCAGAAGTATTGGTCCAGGAAGTAATTAAATTCCTTAATAATCAAGGAATTGACTCAGTCCAGGAGCTGACTACCCGAACTGAAAATGTAACCTTCTCTCTCCCCGCAGCTCTCAAACCTGGCAAAACAGCCCCCCGCCTGAACCACAACCTCACATAAACTGACTGATAACGCTTAGAAAAGGTCTTTGCACGGAAGAATATTTTGCCTCTCAGACAAGGCAAAAACACGCACAAAGAGGGAGTTTATAATTAAATAAATGACCGATTGAGCCAGGCAGATTTTTGCTCCATGCAAAATCTGCATTCCTGACATCCTGTCAGTCATTTTTAACGCAGTATGAGAGCAAAATAGCTTTCGTGCAAAGACCTTCCGGGCCAATAGTCGGGGATACCCCCCCGCCCATCCATAAGTCCCTTTATATCCCAGGCCAACGGTCTATAAAGGGCAATATGAAAATACATAAGCAACAATTTGGTGTGACACTGGTCGAGCTCATGATTGTCGTTGGGATCATCGCGATTCTGGCCGCCTGGGCCGGGCCTGCCTGGCGTGCAGCCATTTCCAAGGATGCCATCACCACCTCAACCAACCGCTTTCTAAAAGCTATTAGTGATGCCCGCGATGCTGCCCAGGACAGCGCTACCGGTGTGAATTTGGTCGCCACTGCACCTGTCGCTGCTGATGAGTGGGGACCCGGCTGGCGCTTGCTTGACCCAGCTTTGGTCGCACCCAATGACGTACTCGAAGACTACGGTCGCTTACCTGCCAGCATCACACTGGATGCTCAGGCCGGCGAAACCAGGATTGCGTTTGGAGCAAATGGTATTCGAAATGGCGTCGCCAACTCGATATTCACCATTTGCGATAGTTCAGTTAACGGCGAAATTGGCCGCCAAATTACTGTTTCCGTGCTCGGCCGGCCTGCCATTACCAATAGAGCATTTCCATGTCCTTAAAACCAACAAACATCATTTTAGCAAAACAAGCGCAGCCGTCTTATGGTTTTAGCCTGCTCGAAGTCATGGTCGCATTACTGGTTTTATCCATCGGCATGCTGGGCATTGCCGGCTTGCAGGCAGCCGCCATACGTCATAACGAAGATGCCCATATTCGCACCCAAGCGACTCTGATTGTGAATGATGCGGTTAATCGCATTCAAACTCGTATTGCAACGGCGACACCCGTTCAGCGCATGGGAATTATTGCAAGCTATCAGGGCACGGCCCCAGCCGGCGCTTGTGACCCGGCATTAACCACCATCGCTAACGATATTGCCTGTGTCAGAAGGGAAATTGACAACCTGTTTCCAGGCGCCGCATTAAAATTTACTGACAACGGTGACCGTACCCTCACGATAAACCTGAAATGGTACAACCGGGACCTGAACCGAGATGTCGATACAGATTGGGTTATCCGCTTATAACTTGGACCAAAATATTATGCTGACACGCCATTACAAAAATCATTCTTCATATCAATCAGGCTTTAGCATGATTGAATTAATGATCGCCATGATTTTAAGTTTGTTTTTGATTGGCGTATCAGTCTTTGTGCTTAGCACCAATTCTGCCAGCTATCGACGTAATACTGACAAAATCATCATTCAGGATAATGCCCGTTTTTCAATGGATGTACTGGTTGAAGACTTAAGTATGGCAGGTTATTACGGTTGCGGCAGAACAGTGGTGAATAATTTAGCCCCACAACCCCAACCTGCAGGCCATTTATTCGATACCACTTTTGCTGTAGATGGTTTTGAACAAGGCACCGGTGTTTGGGCTGCTCAAGGCAACAATGATATCGCAGGTTTAATCGCCCCTGGCACTGACGCCATTACCATTCGCAAAGTGCGCCAAAAAGGCGTGCCGATACGCGCTAATATGGCACTGGCTGCCAATCCAATTTCGGCTAACAACGTTGGTTTTGCCGCAGGCACTTTGGCCGTTATTTATAATTGCGATACAACTAACCTGTTTCAGGCAACCAATGTCACAAACGACACCGTCTTCCATGCTGCCGGCGGTGCTTTTTTCCCCGGCAATGTTTCAGATAGCTTTTACACAGATGAGTCATTAAGCGAAGAGTTGCCATACCAACAAACCCAATACTATTTAGCAGACCCTACTCTGGACCCAAACGGTGTGCGCGCAAAAACATATGTCGCCCCGTTTGATGCTTTTCGTTATTTTATCTCAGACCCTGGCGGTAATGGCCCGGGGCTTTGGCGCGAATATTACAACCCGATTGATAATGCAGTTGTTCAACAGGAGTTGATTGCCGGCGTTGAAAACATGCAGATCCTTTATCATGTCGAACCCCCAAATGGTAATCCACCTACTTATGTAAATGCCGATCAGGTTACTGTCGCTGGTGGAGTTGATGGCTGGACTTTTGTTACAGCAATCAAAATAACATTATTAGTGCGTAGCACCGATGAAGTCGGCGCTGATACCAATACACAAACGTATGATGTGTACAGCACACCGGATAATACTGCAGACGATGTTGGCCCATTTAATGATCGTCGTCGACGCACATTGGTTTCAACTACCATACTCATGCGCAACCGCCAACTCGACCTTGGCTCAATTAACTCTTAAGCAAAATGAAAACTATGGAATATTTTCAACACAAACAACAATCCGGCGCTGCATTAGTCAGTGCATTAGTTGTTCTAATGCTGCTGACGATGATCGGCATTACTGGCCTTACCAATACAGGTAGTGAATTAAAACGCAGCAGCAATGCACAGGAACGTTTTCGCACATTTTATATTTTGCAATCCAGTGCAGATTATATCTTGTTCGATATTATGCAAAATTCAAAACACCCGGATTATCAAAATGCAGTTCCAAATATGGTTGATAACTTAAATGGCGACGGTGTTGGCGCAACTACGTCCATACCTGGCGGCACCATTCCTGGATTAGACACCGGTACCGGCACAATATCCTATAAAGGTCGAGTATCTTTTGCAAATTTAGGTTTCACTCACCCAAACGCCAAGAGTATTTCAGAAGGCGGCGATGATAAAAAGAACCCACCAGTTTTTGAAATTTATATTGATGTAGAAACAGACGCAAGCAAAGTCGCACAGGCTCGGCCTGGAGTTGCTTATCTTGGCCCCCGAAATTAATTGTACGGTGATCGCTATGAATGTGATGAATGTGATGAATATGATTACTAAACTAAAAAAATGTTTGCTGCACGCTTCCACTGCAGCATTGCTAACAATCATGACCTTAGGTTCAACACCTGTACTGGCCGATGATACGGATATTTTTCTGGGCACAGGCTCTGGCCTAACCGCTAGCGAAAACCCAAATATCCTGTTTATTCTCGATACGTCTGGCAGTATGGGCTCAACCAGAGGTACCGGTGTACCCAGGTTAACCCGCCTGGATGCGATGAAAGATGCGATGACACAAATATTAAGCTCAACTAATAATATTAATGTGGGCTTGATGACTTTTAATTCACGCGGCGGTCCTATTCGCTACCCGGTCAGCCCAATTGATGCGGATGTATCTACAGTAGAAGGTGGAGGCTTTGATATATTAAAGAGTATTTCGACTGCGAATGATGATGCCGAGGAAATCCTCACTGCTGGGGCCAACATAGGAAACGTAGATCGTAATAGTGCACATTTGCATGTTTCTGAAAAACCGGACAACTCAGCCCTCACAGTAGAAACTGTATCAATCGCCAATGGTGTTGATGATGGTGAAGAAACTATCCCCGGCGGCAGCTACCAAAGTGGCGACAACGATTACTGGTTCCTCCCAAATAACGAAGTTGGTTTAATGTTTCGCGGTTTAAATATTCCAGCAGGTGCAGTCGTCACCAGTGCCCGTATTAATTTCGTTGTTGACCCTGATGGCACTAATAACACTCGGGGTGGCAGCAATGAAACATCAAACAGCAATATTATTGTTACCGCAGAAGCGGCTGACTCAGCCGCACCATTTACCAATGGCACAACCGGCGAACTTGCCGGCCGAACGCGTACTTCACCCCACGCATGGCTGGGTGTTCCCGGCTTAGGCCCTGGCGAAGTACTGGTTTCATCTAACTTCGCTTCTATCGTGCAAGAAGTTATTAGTCGCCCTGGTTGGGTGCCTGGTAATAACATAGCTTTATTCTTTAATGCAACCAGCGGTTATCGCGATTTAGCCGGCTTTGAGCGTGGTGGTGCTAACATTCCACGATTAGAAATTTCTTATACAACAGGTGCTGTTGGTGGCAATGAGACTCAACTAATAGCACTGCGATTTCAGGATATTCGCATTCCTCAAGGCGCTCAAGTTTCAGAAGCCTATATCGATTTCAATGCAGCAGAGAACTCAAATAACCCAATTAATTATAGTATCCGTGGTGAAGCGGTTGTCGACTCTGCAGCTTTTACCGGTGCAAAAAATGAACTCAGCGGCAGAACTAAAACAGGCGCTGTTGGTGCGTGGACACAAAGTGCCACAGATGTATGGCTAGCAGACCAACGTTATCAGACCTCTGATATCGCAGGCGTAATTCAGGAAATTGTTAATCAACCTGGCTGGTGTGGCGGCAATTCTTTAACACTGTTTTTACAACCGAATACACCCAGCACCCGAAAAATGATCGCCTACGATGGGGTATTAAACAGTGCTGATGAAGCACCTGCGTTGCGGGTCGACTTCGATACCAACACTGCAAATATCTCAGCGCCGAATACTGGTTGCATCGTTACTGATATCAGTGTTCGAGTTGACGATGGTAATGACGATGTTGAGCAACGCAATAATGGCAATACTGCCACAACCGGTGATCTGGATATTGGTAACCAACCTATTGGCTTACGATTCAACAATGTCAATTTAACTCAAGGCGCCAGAATCACCAGCGCGCGGGTTGAATTTACTGCCGACGATAATAATTTTAGGGGCACCAGCACTCGCATTTATGGTGATGATGCTAATGACTCCGGCCAATTTAATGGGACTAATTCTGTTACCAATCGGATTAACACATCAGCCACATCAGCCAATGTTTCATGGAACAGTATCCCCGCCTGGAATACCGGCCAAACCTTACTGACACCCGATATCTCCACCATTATTCAAGAAATTGTTGACCGCCCAGGCTGGAATTCGGGTAATCACCTGAGTTTGATGTTGTCAAAAATCCGTGGTAACCGTGAAGCCGAATCGGTTAATACCGACCCTTCCCGGGCACCGCGCTTAATCATTAGAGCGCAAATGAATTTGGCAGGGGTTGGCAGCGGCACCAGCGGACAAACGGTCAGGCAAAAACTGATTCAGGAAGTGCAAAGCCTTAAGCTGGTCAGCGGCACACCGATCACTGATACATTTATGGAAGGTGTTAAATACTATCGCGGTGAACGAGTCAACTTCTGGGGTGATCAACGCGGCGGTCAATACCGCAATGATCGCTACGGTCGTGTCAGCAACCCCTTTAGCTATAGTGGTGGCAATGTCGTTAGAAATTCCAATTGTACTGATGCCAACTTAAATTCCTCCCGCTGTGTGAGCGAAAGAATTAACGGCAGGGCAACTTACAAAACACCGATTAAAGCTGCATGCCAACCCAATAGTATTGTTATTTTATCCGACGGCTTCCAAAACACATTTCACGGTGAAAGGCAGATCGAAAACCTGATTGGCACAGGTTGCTCCGCCAAGTATGGTGGTGCTGATTGCGGCTTGAAGCTGGCAAACTGGGTCAAGGACAACGATCAAAATGCCACTCTGCCAGGCGTGCAAAATATTAAAACCTTTACCATTGGTTTTACTATCACCACAAAGTTTTTACGCGATATGGCCACCTTTGCACCTGATGACAGCGACTACTATGAGGCCAGTAACGCAGCACAATTGGTACAGGCATTCCAAAACCTAATCGCATCCATTCAATCAGAATCAACCACCTTTGTGGCACCAACTCTGACCCTGAACGCGTTTAACCAATTGTTTAACAGTAACGAAATCTACATTTCACTGTTTGAACCGGAAACCAGTACTCGCTGGTCAGGTAATTTGAAAAAATTCAACTTGTGTACACCCGCACAAGCTGAAGCCGGCACTTGTACGGTTAACCAAATCATGGATGCAGATGGTAATCCAGCTACCGAAAATGGCCGCATCAAAGATGAAGCGCGCAGCATCTGGTCAACAGACAATGATGGCTCTGCAGTCGAAGACGGTGGTGCAGGTGCACAAATCACCAACCATGCAACACGAAAAGTGTACAGTAATATTGGTGCCACAAACGAGCTTGGCACCGACAATAGCAACCACCTTACCACTGCAAATGCAGGTACGCTTGGGCCAATTCTCGGCTTAAGCGGCGGACCTTTAAATCAGATGATCAACTGGATCCGTGGACAGGATGTTGATGGCGCAGACCCAAGTTTGACTCGCTGGTCTTTTGGTGACCCATTACACAGTAGTGCAATCCCAATTGCTTATGGTGTTGACTCGACTGCAGCCGGTGGCCCAGCAGCGATTATTAAACTGTTAGTTGGCACCAATGACGGCGCAGTGCGCTTAATCAACTCGCATACCGGCCAGGAAGAATGGGCTTTTTACCCCCGTGACATGTTATCTATCCAAGGTGATTTACGGGCCGATCTCGGCGGCCGGCATATTTATGGGATGGATGGCGCACCCGTTACCTGGATTAACGATGCAGATGATGACGGCGAAATTAAATTTGTATCTGACAACCCTCAACTTAGCGAAGACTTTGTCCGCGCCTTTATCGGCCAACGCCGTGGCGGCAGAAACTACTATGCACTCAATTTAAGTCCAAGTAGCACCAATATTGGCAATGTCACCAATACGAATTCAGCCCAGCCCAAACTGGAGTGGACCATCAAAGGCGGCACTGGCAACTTTGTAAGACTTGGCCAAACCTGGTCAAAACCAATTCATACCCGCATCCAGGTTAAACAGGGTACCGATGTGGTTGCCAGAAATGTGATTATCTTTGGCGGTGGTTATGACACCAGCAATGACACAGCATATGGCCCTGCCTCAGTCGGAAACGCTATTTACATTGTGGACGCTTTAACCGGTACCCGTTTATGGTGGGCCAGTGGTCCGGGTTCAGGCGCAGATGTTGAAGTGCCAGATATGAACTATGCTATTCCATCTGATGTCCGCATTATGGATATGGACGGCAATGGCTCAACTGACCGCTTGATGGTCGGTGATCTTGGTGGCCAAATCTGGCGGGTTGATTTATTCCCAACCTTTGAAGGCAACAACAGTAACGGTGTCTTGGTCGGTAAATTTGCTGCTTTATCTGACAATTCCGGCACACCTGCCGCAGCGGATCAGCGCCGGTTTATGTATAAGCCTTCTGTTGCATTGATCAATGATGCCGAAAACTCTGATAACGCACGTTTTATCGCAGTCGCAATCGCAACCGGCAACCGTGCAGACCCATTAAACAAAACTCGTCGTGACAAAGCCTTTGTACTACGCGACTTCCGTATTGATCCATTAACCGGTTCAGGTGGTCAGGCAGACGGTACCTACCCAACCATCACAGAGGGTAACCTATACAATGCAACAGCTGATGTGAGTGGTACCGCTAACCCCTCTCAATTACAGCAAAGGTCCGGTTGGTTCATTGATCTAATTGACGGCACCAACCTAATAGGTGAAAAAAGTATTGTGGAAGGCCGAATTATTATTCCGACTAACCCTGAAGTACCGCCGCTGTATACCTTTAACACGTTTACTCCGGATGTCAGTATTTCTGCAACCGCCTGCCAGCCTAATACCGGCCTGAACCTGATCTATGCGGTAAATCTGTTGAACGCAAACGGCACGACCATATTTGATCCAACAGCCTCACCCGCCCGCTCAGTGGTCAACAATACCTCGGGTATTAGCCCGGAGATCATTGTCATTACCCAAGAAGGCCAGGGTGACGGTGGCGCTGACACTGACGGCGATGGTATTCCGGACGGTACGGGTTGCGGCTCAACCATTATGGGTGGTACTGGCGATGGACAATGTATCGATATCGGTGAAGGCTTTGTACCAATCTACTGGGTCGATTAAGCTATAGGTCCTTATAAAAAATAGATGGAGCAGATAATGCCGTTAAATAGATGCAAGCCAGCCAAAGGATTTACCTTGCTTGAGTTGATGATCGTGGTTGCCATTGTGGCAATCCTGTCTGCACTGACCTATCCGTACTTTATGAGCAACATCCAGCAAGCACGGCGTGCTGATGCAACTGCAACCCTACAGTTATTACGTACGAGGCAGGAACTCTTTTTTTCAACGGATAACAACCGGACTTACACCACTAATCTGGCCGCTCTGGGGTCAGGCGCACAGACTCCGGACGGGAATTATAATCTGGCAGTTGCAGCCTGCGCTGGCGGCACTATAGCTACCTGTTATCAAATAACTGCTACTGCCGCTGCTGGTAGTACACAGGCGGATGATATTAACCCTGATTGTAGAACGCTCACCCTTACATCTGCCGGCGTTAGAACTCCGGCAGCTTGTTGGAAGCGATAAACAAAGCACTAAGTAATAGGAGGCGCAGAAGATGAATATAAAACGATTGAGCATGATGTTATTGATTAGCATGTTTGCCATCCCACTCTCGGGTCAGGCCCAGGAAATCAATAATGCCCGCTGGGACAATTATTGCAAAACCAATCAAAAAAAATGTGAGCAGGCAGAAAATATCCGTGAAATGTATGACGGCAAAGTTTCTTGCGACAGAGTTCGGCAAGCGTTTATTTTGAATAAACCAATACCTGAACTAAATCCCAGACAAAACGCAAGGCGTTAATGAAACTATTCTGTAATTGGCACCTCCTATGTATGCTATTGATGCCCGCAATATATCGTTGCGGGCAACAGCCACATTAGTAATATTGCGAGCTCACTCAAATTCAAATAGATTTTTGACCGGCTCATTCAGCACCGCCGCTATTTTTTCCAGGTTCTCAAATTTAGGCCCATAAATACCTCGTTCAATATTGCTGATCGACTCCACTGTTAGCCCTGTTGCATCCGAAAGCTGTTCTTGAGTAATACCTTTCTCCTTTCTAAGCTGCTGCAGACGTTTGCCGAAGTCGAGCTTGAGCTGGCTCATGCAATTTCTCCTGATTTCTGCTGGTGTGCGAAATTGCATCCTATTGAAGTTGTACTTCTAGTTTAACGAAGTTAAACTTCGGGCTGGAAATCAGAGAATGAGGTGAGGATTGGCCAATGACCCTGGATATCAGCCCCGAACTGCTACGCCGCTATATTGCGACCTGGCAAAAAATCAATGCGGAGATCGATACTATCCATAGCCTGGCTAATTTACTGACATTATTAAATCATAGCTGCAAAGAACAGATCGAGGTTGAGTCCCACGCACTGGCAAATATTTTTCAGTTGATTGATAACAGCGCCATTCGTATCTGTTCAAACCTTGATGATTTTATTGGAATTGCTGAAGCCAGATTAGCACTGGAAAAACTGGAACAAACAAAAAATCATCATGTTTAAACTAGATGCTTCAACTGACAAACACTGTCTTATAATTTACACAGGCATGATATTAAAAGTAAAAATCTAGCTAAAATTTTTTATTAAAAAAATTAATAAGAAGCACTCAAACTTAATTAAGTTTATGATTGATAAATTTAGCAGAAAATATTCCAGCTATTAATCCAAACAGATGGCCCTCCCAAGAAATATGATTACCTTGTGGCAATATTCCCCAAACAAGCCCACCATAAAATATAGCTACAAAGATAGTAATAATAGCTGTTTTTATATTCTTATCGTAAAAAATTCTTATCAATAGAAAACTAAAATAACCAAAAATCAAAATACTGGCGCCAACATGATATGCGTTCCTGCCCATCAACCACAGTAGAATACCTGAAACAAAAAGTATCAATAATGTGACTTTTAAAAAATAGATATTGCCTTTCAATGAAACCAATATTGAGAAAATGAGCAAAGGCATTGTATTAGAAAGTAAATGAAAGATATCGCCATGTACAAATGGTATTAGTAGTATGCCCCAGATACCGGATAAGGTTCTTGGTAACATTAAGGGTATATCAATCAAGAATATACCGCTAAAACCAATTAGCGATACCACCCAGATAGCCACAAAAAACCCAACAGCCAATGAAAAACGAGGGCAAGCGTTATAAGTGGTAGTACTCATCAGTTCTGCAATATATTAAACAACAGGCCTAAGGCTATAAGGGTAATGATATGATTTGCCTGATAATAATTTTCCAATCATTTCATATTTGCTAATAGATAATTCATGATGGCGCAAAACCAGCATATTTTCCAATTCGACTCTAATAATTTCATATCTGGATTTACCTAAAACAAAACGTCTAATTACAATAGGAAAACAAAATAACAAAATAATCGCCAAAAAATAATTTGCAGCTTGATATCTTCTTTCAGAAAACAAAATTTTTCCAGCTTTAACTAAATGAATCGACTTGCTTATCTCACGATTATAAAAAATAATTTCCCTGTTTTTTTGTTTACGTAATACTTGTATTTGATTATTAGCATCAGCTATTTTTATTTCATTCAACCTTTTTATTGCAGCTAATTCATTTTCTGATTTCCTTATTTCTTCTTCTATGACTTTATTGTTCAACATACTTAATTTTTGTTTATACAATTTTTCTAAAATTCTTGATTTTTTTTCTATTAACATTGCATGTTGCTGAATCGTTGCTAGTAAACTAAGCTCCAATTTCTCAAAATTTTCTTCAATGGCCATTGTCATTTCCAGTCGGCTTTCTTCATTTTCTTGTTGCAAACGTATATTAAGATAATCGTTCTGCATGCTCATTACGACAGGAAAAGACATCATTGATGCCAAAAACGTTAGCACACTTAGCTTTAAGAAAAATGTTATAAAAGTACCAAGTCTTAGTGGACTTATTTCCTGTGATAAAAAAATAAAGCGCTGTGTGTTAGTAAATACTAATGCACACAACAGACCACCAATAACACTAAAATATAAGTGGCCGAAAATCTGAGAAACCAATAAAAATACAGCCAATGCCGAAATCACTATATTTAGAAAAGCCACTATAGAAATTAAGAACCACCAAAAACGTTCTCTGAACAAACATAATTTTAGAACATAGCTGTCAATTCCTAGCAAACCCAACATGAAATTTATGCCTTATCAATAAAACCATCAGGGTCCTGTTGGATACGAATTTTTTCTTTCTCTTTCCAACTATCAATGATTTCCTGGCTCAACTCTTTCTGTGCTTCATGTAATTTTTTACGTTCATCAGCAATTTTTTCCATGCCTAATGAACGATGCTCTATGACTGGATTGCCGTACTGATTGATTCGTTCGAAAGCAATAATGCCTGCTTTTGCTTTTATTTCTTCTTTAACATTTTCTTCTATAAAATCATAAGGGCTCTTTATGATCATTAATTTAAAAAATATCGGCCCAGTCTCTATTACAATAAAAATCATACGTATTAACCATATAATTGCCATACCGGCAATTTCTTCTGCCAATAATATTCGCTGCAATAAACCATCCAATTTTTTAGCCTGATTTTCATTATCAATGTATTCTTGATCACGCTGCTCTTTTAAACTTTCAATATTTAAATTTACATTCAATAGTATTGAATTATTACGGGTTTCAAGTTTTTTTAAATCTTTTTCTATAATCAATATATCTTGCTTTATCTGCCTGGAAACTGGACCAAAACCTCCCTTACCCGAACCCACACGACCTGCTATTTCTTCCTGCAATTTGATACGCAACCCATCTAATTGCTCTTGTTTTTTAGTAATTTGAGATTCCAACTTATCGCGGTCGGCAGTTGCATCAGCAATTCGCTCACCAAACCTTTCATCTGTCAGTTGGTTTAATTCTCTGATTTTTTCTTTTTGTACTTTAAAAAGTTCAGCGTCTATTTCTGTTTTAAAAATGCGGATTTCCATAGGCGCCGCAATTGCTATTGATAAAATTAATGCCATAATAATGCGTGGAATCGCATTAAAAAATTCTTTAAATGTTATCGCCTCCGTACCATCACCTTTACCGGTACTTGAAATCAAAAAACGATCCAGGTTAAAAATAATTAAACCCCAAATCATCGCAAAAAATCCGGCTATACCTACTGTTGGCAAGTGAATTATTTTCTCTAATGCACCTTGAATTTCTTTAGGAGAAAAAACGGTATAAAATGCATAACCACCCGATAACGCTGCCAACAAACCCGTCGCTAAAACAATACCACCCAAACCAGCATATTTAACATGATCAGAATATGTGCAGCGACTTAAAATATAGCCATCTGCTCCAGCACACCACCACAAGAACCGTGTTGCCAGTCCAATTCTCTTTAGCTCTTTTAACGGGTAATCTTCTATACTGTACATAAGTTTACCTTAAATTGATTATTTAACACTTTTAACTGCTTCTATTTTTGGAATTTGGTACGATAATGCTCGCAGCTTATCTTCAATATCATCAATCGATACTGCCCTCACTAAAATTTTATCTACCAAATCAAATTTTTTGAATGAAATAACTTTTAGCCCCGGCAAAATAATGCGCATATTGTTTTTCTTTGGCAAACCACTTAATGAGTGAAAATTAGTCGGCGAACTGTTAAATTGAATTTTTTTTACAGGCAGGGATAATTTTTTCTTATCAACTCCCCGCCAACTTAACACCCATAATTCAAAATCAGATTTATATTGATTAACAGTGATAACAACCGATTCTTTCTTATAAATAAACCCAACTCCATTAGATATATATATTAATTTCGGTCTTTCCAACTTTGTTTTGTCTGTTTGCCAAAAAAACTTGACCAAACAACCATCAATCACTTCAGCTTCAGGCACATAACTGAATTCAATAATTTTAGAATCATGTAATAACCACTCCCAAATATTGAGTATTGTTTTTATAAGATATTCAACCATTTTCGATCATCCAAAATTTTTATTATCATCAAGACTTGAAATATATGGGTTGCTTATTTTCTGGATTTAATAATATAGTCCCATAGTTTTTCACTATGAACATGCTTATTTAACCAACTAATTATTTCTTTTATATATTGATAGCTTTCAAACCCAATTTTTTCTTAAATTTATCTTCTACCTGCTCATGAATAATCTGCTATGAGATTGTTTTTTGCCACGGCTCCGAAAACAACGCAGGAATATTTTTTTCTAAGTTTAATGACTCTAACAACTGCCACTCACCTGCATCCAACCAAAGCTCAGCACAGTTAGAACATAAATCAATTTTATTACCTACTTCGCCACTTATCCGATATTTAGTCATCAAGTGATTGCACTTTGCACACTGCAATGCATCACCAGCATCTGACACTTGAGCTGTTAAAGTAGATTTTTTCAGGTTTGACTGCATAACGTGATCCAGCCAATAACGGTAACTCACAATACTAACTAAGCTACCGTTACATGACTTACAACCTAATGCTGGCAACCCATCTGTGACAGCAACCGGATATAACAACTTATCTTTGCATTTTGGACAATACATTGCAGCGTACAAAGATTATCAAATTAAGTTGATATGATATTTTCTCTCAACTTGTTCAATCTTCAATTTTACAGTCTGAGATAACTCATATGAGTGCAGCTTGGAAAATATATTACTTAAAACTCTTGTTTCCTCTTCATCCAGCCGTCCATCATTACCAAATGCATGAACCGAATAGTATGCCAACTCCAGGCAATCCGAACCTTTTACTTCAGACATTTAATACCTCCTGTTTTTGCATCAACTTATTCCGGCTTTTTCTTAATGCCCTTAGCCCCTGTCAATGCACCAGCCAAACCTTGCAAATCGCCTCCTTCAAGCCCTAATTCTGTTAGCAAAGACTCAACCAAAGGGGCTTGAACACGATATTTCAATGCACTATTAACAACTTGGTCAGCGAGATTACCTGATGTTTCTTCGCCACCAGTACCACCACTCCCATTACCAACATTTAAACCATCCACTTGAATAATCTTAATGCCATCAATTTGTTCCATTGGCTTAACACTTTCGCGAATAATATCTGGCATATGCTTAACAATCGACAGCTTGACCTGCATAGCAATTTGCTCTGGGGACAGTAAATTATGTGCTTTATTCAAAGCACTTGTACCCTCAGCATCAACCTCATATCGAATATTAGCCGCTTCAGCCGCAAGTTTTTCAGCGTCCGCTTTACCCTGTGCTTCAATCTTGGCTTTATCAGACTCACCTTGAGCCAAGGTTCTAAGCGCCTCAGCCTGATCATCAGCTGCTTGCTTATCAGCTTCCGCAGCAGTTTTAATTGCAATCGCTTCACGTTCAGCAATTTTAGCTGCCTCAATCAGTTCAATTTGTTTTTGCCGTTCAGCTTTTTCATTTTCCTGTGCAGTAATTACTTTCTCTTCTGCCTGCACAGCCAATGCTCGCGCACTAGCCGCTTCGGCTTCTGATTCAGATTTTGCTTTTGATTTTTCAGCAATAGCAATATCACGATCCTGTTCAGCCAATTCTACTGCGCGCGCTTTTTCAATCTCTTTTTCTTTAACAAGTTGCTCTTTCTTAATATTTTCTTCTTCAACCGCTTTTTCAGAAGAAATCTTGGCCAAATCAATACTTTGTTGTGCAACAATCTGAGCTTCCTCTGCTTCTTTTTTCTTCGCTGCCTGCTCACTGGCTATTTCTGCATTTTGCGCAGCACGCCGAACCTCAATCTCACGCTGCTGCTTTAAACGCGCATATTCTTCTTCTTTGCCAATTTCCAAGCTTTGCTGTTCAGCTTCAAGATTTTTGCGTTGAATTTCTACAGATGTATCCTGCTCAATTTCATTTCTGATTTTCTTGCGCAACTCAATCTCTTCGGTCAGCTTGGTTAAACCTTCTGCATCAAAAGCATTATTCGGATTAAAATATTCTTTGCTGGTTTGATCTAATCCTGTTAAAGAAACTGATTCAAGCTCCAAACCATTTTTCAGCAAATCTTCAGATACAACCTGCTGCACTTTTTGCACAAAATCAACACGCTGCTCATGCAATTCAGTCATTGCCATTTCTGCCGCAACTGCACGCAATGCATCAACAAACTTACCTTCAACCAGTTCTTTTAATTCTTCCGGGTGCATTGTGCGCGTACCCAAGGTTTGAGCGGCATTTGCAATAGACTCTTGTGTCGGTTTTACTCGTACATAAAATTCAGCTAAAACATCAACCCGCATACGATCACGAGTAATTAATGCTTGTTCATTTGAGCGTCTTACTTCTAGGCGTAAAGTATTCATATTAACTGGGATCGTTTCATGTAACACCGGAAATACCAGCGCGCCACCATTCATAACAACTTTTTGCCCACCGAAACCGGTTCTAACAAACGAAATTTCTTTTGATGCTCTGCGGTACAAACGCGCAAAAATCAAACCAACTGTGAAAAGCGCAACTACTGCAACGCCTGCATATATTAAAATATCAACAGCATTAAACATTTGTTGTTGTTCAAACATTACTAAGCCCTCATACAAGAGATTTATTAAGATTTTTTATGACTTTAAAAATTGTTTCCACTTTACTAACTATTAAAACATGTGTGCCAGCCTCAAGAATTTCATCATCATTATCAGGCTCTACCATGATATAGTGACTTTGTTGATGTTCATCACTTAATCTTGCCTCTGCTGGCGAACCTGAAGCAGCTTTACCAAGGGTAATAACCGCTATACGACCTATAAAACTATCTTCAGATACCGCTTCCGTTTCATCCTGTGGCACCAGCCTTGCAAAAACATCACCAAACACTCTTACGCATGGCAATGCACCAAATAGTGCCGGAACCACTGCAATCCATGCAGGTAAAAAATGACCTGTTATGCTAATTGATATTTTTTGTACAATCAAACCAAGCAAACCAAATGCAGTTAAAAATATGATGATCAAGATCAAAAATGGAACCTTGCCAATCCGCAACCAACTTATAAAATGCGAAAGCGTAGTCGAAGATTCAATATCCGGCCCATCAATATCGATATCAAAATCTGGCACCAGAGTTTCCAAAAAAGTTGAAACCCCTAGGCCAAATAACATTCCCACCCCTTCTAATGTCGCAATAAATAACATAATCACTAAAGCAACACTAAAAGGAATATTTTCAGTTGCCAATATAAATTCAAACATGCTTGTTCCTAGGAGTAGCATAAGTTTAAGTGCTCTCTTTAATTAGAGTATTATTTTTTGGCAGATTTTATTTTTGCCAGACGCTCTTTAACTCGGTTCTCACGGCTCATATCATCGAGCTCAGCTAATTGAGCTGCTGTTTTAGCATCCACTGCATGAGTTGCTCCTGGCAACCCTGAGCTTTTTTCCATAATACGATCAAATGCTGCTTGTGCCTTTTCTGCTTTGTCTACCACTGAAGAAGCGGTATTTACAGTTCCTTCGCTTCCAGCATTTGCAACATTATCAGCTTCTTTACGTGATGCAATAAAATTATGCAATTCATCACGCATTCCTCGTTTCTTGGCTTTTAATGCTTCTATATAACTTTCGAGCTCTTTTTCTTTTTCGCCCGCATCAGCAATGGAACGCTCTAGCACTGGAATTTGCGCTTCAATATCCATCTGTTGTGCTATCGCTGCTTCTGCTAAATCATCTCTACCTTCATTTACAGCCAAATTAATTTTTTCCGTAAGCTCTTCATGTTTTTTATTTTCATCCATAAAGCGTTTATTGGCCAAATGTCTATTAGCAACCACTTTACCTAATTCAGCCCTTACATCATCAATAGCCTCATCGATTTCGCGAATTGCTTCTTCCATCACAATCTCTGGTGCAGCACTTTCGATTGAATCAATCAGTGCATTAACACTGCCACTTAGAATTCTTCCAATTCGGGAAGCTAGCTTATCTCGCATTTTATTTTCCTCTTTGTTGTTTAAGCCGATTTTGGATTAGCTCAACCAGTTCTATACTGGCCGCTATCCGCTTTGATATTGCCCTTTCATCAATATTTGGCGATTGCGCTATAACCCCCATTCGTAACACCGTTTCAATTAGCCTGAAAACTTTATCAAATAAGTCACTCTCCAGTTTATCCAAACCCTGCCCATCCTGAACAGCTTTTCCTTCTG
>WURV02150320.1:0-17472 GCA_011762755.2 Epimenia babai | reverse complement strand
GTCAAACTGATTTCGTGAGTATTTCCCTCTTAATATACCCGATTTAACTGCTATCGTGTACAAGTCATTCTCGTCTCCACTGACAGTCACCCCATAATGTTCCTTGGATCTCCACGACCACGATCTACAAGAGGTATCGGAATAGTGACATTATCTCCGATGTCTCCAGGTGCAAACGTCTTCCTGTTTCGCTTTATCATTCGCTCTGCCTGCTGCGGTTGACCATCGGCGGCACGTTTTCTTTTGTCCGAGATAGCATCCACTTGAGATGATAGTGTTACTCTAAGCTCGCTCTCTGGTACTGCGAAAGTAATTTCGACTTGAGTTTCATCTGTAGAGTGTGCGTCATATCTTGTAGGAGATCTGCAATAAAAAGTCTCAATATTAAAGTATTGCCACTGAGTGATAATTACATGAGTCCGATAAGTATCTCAACTGGTGGTAGGGCCAGTAAACCTCAGGAGTAGACAAGATAATGTAAACATGGGTCACTGACAATGTCATGCGAACTGTGAAAAGTGATCCCTGAGAAATTTTGAGTAGTACATAAGAACACATAACAAATGAAGTACTCAAATAAATCGCATTACTCAACCTGGCTTGATAAGTGTGTGCATGCACGGTGTGCAGAGAACGAGGGATATACTTGAAAATGCTTCCTGCTTTGTAGCAAATAGAAAAGACCGAGTTGGAAGCTGTCAGAAATATTTTTAGGTTGCTACTATTGTTATTTTTCGGCAAGTGGCCGAATAGTAAACTGTGAGTAGACTTGGTATGGAAATCAAAGGGTATTTCGGATAAATTGTAGTTTGCTTAATACATTTTCATATTGAAATTCTGACTAAAATTGCACTAGCTGGCCTTTAATTAAACAAAATTTTACCATAATCCGTTATTCGCCATGAGTGCTCACTCATAAACCATACAGTCTGGGTGATTTTGTATGGAAAACTATTATCCCTATAGAGGTTTATTTACTGATATAGAATGTGTTAGATCACATTTGATGCACTTTATATCTCGTCTTTGCATACCGAGAAAAATTCTTCGAATTCTTCAGACTGTCAAAAATAAAAAAAATTTATTCGTGTCACGTTTTAATCACCATTTTACGTATGAAATAAAATTTTATTGTGTCTTGTACTCTTGAGACAAATATCTATAAAAGACGCTACACTAATTTACGGAAACTACGGGTAACTAAATATATCAAGACTAGTCGGTAAAAGTGTTGAACGAATATTGTGTTAATGAAATTATCACTAAACGTCGATCCCTGTACCAAATTAGTGTCTGGGAGAACTCGGTCACGCGAGACGAATTAGGCTTGTCGTGCCTACACGTATGATACTTTAAAACGCGTTTGCGGAGCTTAATTCAGATATTATTGTCGCGGGGTGATGATCAATCACTCGATTATGTCACGATTCTTCAAATGTTTGAAGCAGTTAAATATAGCACAATCGTGACAATCGTGACCAGGTTTCTAAATGAGTTTTGTCGACACTAGTTTTCGTCGCAATCCATAGACTACCGTAGCGCCAACGTCACTTCCCCTGGCAACGCACTTGACAACGAACTTTCTGTTCTAAACATTTCAGTCAATATGGCGGCTCAAACTCCTTTGTCTATTTCTTCATTATTTCTCATTCCACTGATAAAGCATTACATTGTGACCTCCGTGGCACATATATATGGCACACAAATCACCCTTTTGGCACATAGAATTATGTAAATTGACATTGGAAATTATACTTTTGCCAATTTTAACCCTCCATTTACCAACGCTATTTTTGTAACATATTCAACTAGGCAGTAGGTTATTCCTCCCCCCTGGATTTTTTCCTGGTTTAACTTGATATACACATATGGTATGCATGTTTAGGTATATAATTCCTCTCTTTAATAAAATTAATGGTGTCACATGGTCACGTCATTATGACGTAATATGTAGGGCACACCGTGATAAAATCAGTGATTTTTGCAATTTCGGCATGTTTTGGTCGGTTTTTGGGGCAATTTTTCTAGATTTTTCTTGCTATCTGAATTGTCTATCAGATAGACCAGCAATTGCTTACAAATATACCTCATTCTTGTATTGTATTTATGGGCTGATCACTTAAGTAATCGATGTGATACGCCATCCTGGGCCTTTATAATAAGCTAGCCGATTGATGTGTCTAGACATTTTCATTAGCCTTTTGCAGCATGTTGCATTGAAGATATGAATACGCGGTATATTATACTAATAGGCCGCCTGTAAAATTTAAATGTTCATTGGCCGTTAAGCATTTTGTAATAATAAGTGCACGGTGTAAATCTGAAGAGAGATCGGATGGGCGACATGTAAATAATCTACACCGAGAGGGGAAGAATGCGGGAGAACTGGTCGTGACATCAACGCGCGTTTGTGTTTAGACTGCGCTGTTCTGAAGATGACTGATGTCGCTGTAGTTTGAGCGGACGACACATACCGACCCAATCACCACACACTGCCAATATCTACACAACTATAGAATCTCGATGAATTTGTGCATTTCCTGCTATGAAATATTGTTTCTATTTTAAAGCATGGACATATAGAAGCAATTAAAACTGTCGGCTGAAACCTCGCGAACGCCTTTGTTAGAGAAAACTCCATTTTTACTGCCTACAATATTTCATTTTGGTCCTACATTTTTATCAAAGTAATATAAAAATATCGCCTTCAAGCAGCAGAGGGCTACCTATTTCATTGAAAAAGTTGGTCATTGTTACGTTCACTGAATAGTAAGCCCAGGTTAATTTGTGAAAGATGTCATATTGTTGTCATATCCGTTCAAACTACTCGGCAAACGCCTGAATTTTAATTGCGAGCATATACACTACTCAAAACTTGAGGATTAGACATTAGTATATTTGAATTATTTTATAAAAGTTAAGGCAATCTTACAAATAAACATACAATAACGTCATACAAGACATTCCGACTAAGTGTGAATAAAAAATTTCTTCAGTTTCTGCAAAATTAAAGCTAGAGTGTATGTTATTTCCCAAGATACTATATAATATATAATATAAAATAATACACTAATAAATATATATATATATATATATATATATATTGCATTATACAAATGTAATTGATTTGCTTTGTGACTAGTGAATGGTATTTTTACAACTCTAGGCTATAGTAATCCAGGCCCATACACGAGTACCAGCATTTATCTGAACATTAGCTCAGTTTTATTTGACTTGGGCTGCTCATGGACCAATATCCCACAACAGAAACTGCATCTTCTAGTTGAGAGCATGCGTGGACAATGTTAAGCAGTATTAAACTGTAGAAAGGTAACTGACACATTTTTTGTTTTTAATGGAATTTCTAGAATGTTAAATTCAGATATTTATGGCCGCGGGTGGTGATTATTATGCACTTAAATCTTGTCGTGAATGCGGAGGTAGATAACTATTTTTGTAAAACCGTGCTTGATTATGTCACGACTATTTAAATGTTAAAAGCGGTGTAATATATTACAATCGTGACCAGGTTTTTAAGTGGGTTTTGTCGTTTTCATCGCCATTAATTGAAACGTTTTTCTCCGTTACGTATAACATACTTATAATTATTCCTAACCCTAAATAATTAGGGATGTATAGTTCCACAGAGCTTTTCAAATCGAAGCTAATTGGGTAACGGACATTGATTTACGGGGCATTAATCAGTAGTTTTGTGATAAAACAAAATCTACCGTTATTTTTGATGCATAGAACTTTTGCTCAATCTCATGCACACTCTGTCAGGTAACAATGCTTTGACACTTGCTTAGATTTGTTGGCCAGTTGGGATGATCATATTTGCCCAAATATACATTTGTCCACAAAATAAGCCTCAATATGGCGAGAAAATCGCGATATTTCAAGATTGTACATATTCGAAACTCGAGGTCGCGATTCTCTTGCTTGACCCCCATTGGCTAAAGTTTGATTATCGATATTCTGAAGTCACTGTGCTCGCAAGCTGTAGACTGTCTGGCCGCTGCCAAGTATTACGCGATTTCAACTTGTTTCGAAAAGTTAGGAAGTGTAAAGGCTACGTCAAACTACTCTTTAGCAAGATTCCCAATGTGTTATTAAACAAATCGGACAGTGTAAAGCCACTATAACAGATACGTAATCGAAGTATCGCATAACAAGATCGTCTACAAAGATACATGGTAGCTATTGATAGATGTCGAATGAATATGAACGGTTACATCAGCTTCCGGACCACGGGCAAAAAATTTGCGTTATAATGAACGTCTACAGCCGGTGAAGTTTCGCGTGATTCTTTTGAAATGTCGATGTGGCTCAGTAGTTTTGTTGTGAAATAAAGAACAAAATCAGGACGCAACAGGATGCTTTAAAATAAGCGTATGTTAATTGGCTATTTCTTATGTCAGGGGGCGGGGTCGCTTTAATATATAAAGACCTATTGCCCAAAAGTTTAGAGCAAGGTCTCTGGCTTACTTCTGACATAATCCATCAACCACTGACAGACAGAGATTTCTACCCTTCACGCAACTCGGAAAAATTTATTCTGGTAAGAATTACACCTTAGTTCCTTTGTTAAGGTTTTATAATAATCACACCTATATTAAGGTTTATAATAGCTCACCTTCATTAAGGTTTTATAATAATAACACCTTTATTAAGGCTTATAATAGCTCACCTTTATTAAGGTTTTATAATAATTACACCTTTATTAGTTTTCTAAAGCTTCGATGATGCGCTTCACCAAAAATAAAGACGTGGTTCAGGATGAAAGTAAGAGATAAATGGGGTCCTGAGAGGGTTTGAGACACACCTCGGGCTATGCTGATGTGTAATTTTTAGATGCGACCGAGTTCAATGGCAAACAAATTGACACGGAGTGACTTTTAGTATCCAATTTTGATGCCGGGGTAAGTTTGGACTGACGCTCGGAGATTTCAGCTTTTAGGTTGTAATAAATACATGGAATATTCCAGAAATTTGCGCAGATCCATCTTGAAGAGTGTGTGTGGACGTTGATGTAAAGTGCGCTATATAATACATTTTGTGGTTTATCTTATTTCATTTATTATTTAATTATTGCATATTCTTTCGTTTGTCCGTTCGTTCGCTCGGTCGTTTATTTAATTTTCATTATTTCATACTCCATTTATGCTCTCTATAATTATGATAACGTTGAATACCTGAAGCCCGTCGAATAAATTAACGATATAATCGAGAAACATCACACTCTTAAGCTAAGTCTTTTCTCATTTGAATCGACGGCCCTGCTAATAAGTATACTGTGCTACATGAAAATAATCTTGTTTCCTTTGAAATACTTAACTTTAATCAAATAAACTTTTTCGTAATGCCCTCAGTGTTGATAGAGATTTTTACAGACGGTTTGGGGCATGATGGCAAAAAAAATACAGAAATGAACGGTGATTTACAAGCTCTGTGCGCCCATTAACTTCTATATGAAAGTGGATCCCAAAAAATCAATGATATCTCTCTCAATATTCTAAAAAAAATTTAAAGAGTCAATGAACGAACTATCAAAAGTTCTTTGGAATAAATTCCTATATTACTACTTAAGATAAATGAAAATATTGGATCAAGTTACAACTTTTTCAAAATGCTTTACAGCGACTCGTGGAAACATTCGTATAAAGTGTCACACATAAATATCGCACTTTGTAGCTTCTTACGCAGCGTACCAGATGACTGTCAACAACAAGCCATCAAAGCAGACGTCGGCAGGCCTTACACCAATTTAGTTTCCTATTGCGTATCAATTCGTGCTGTCACAAAAATATTTAACATACATTTACTATAGTTCAGTCGTCCAGAACAACTGGGAAACCGTACAGTGCCCAAGAATACAACGGAAAAGCACTTTTGCCGTACTTTACTTCTACCTATACAACCAGTGGTAATTTTTCCAGCTTTCTACACCGATCACTTCTTGACATCCGCGTCACTTTAAATACGCACGAAATAGGGCGATAGTTCAAATCACAATCAAACAATGCAAAACAATGATACAGGCGTCAATCACTTCAAAGATCAAGGATCGCTACTTATTTCTTGCAAATACAAGCGACAAGTAGTATGCAGAACCTGCCCTGGACGAAATATCGGACGCTAGCGGGAATCCCTAGAAGTTTAGCGTTTGATATCGACATTGTGGATGTATAGAATTTGCTTTAAATTAAAGTAAGGCTAGGGAGAGGTAGTCAATCTTCGGCGAGATTTCGTGATGTAAACATTCCACTGAAATGAATACCATTAATAGAGACAAAGGTTTCTGCGGATTGGAGGTCGTCGATTCGGACCCACTACATGGGCGATCTTCCAGTGCATTTTTTCTATTTCCAGAACCACTAAAGCTACCTTCCACTCCGTATATTACGTTACTATTGTTGACAGACTGATTGTGACAGCCGTGCGACGATGAAGACGTTCGTGGTGTTTTGTGTCGCTCTCTGTCTGCTCGTGTCTGCAGTCTACTCAGCAGACGAAACGCCCAGAAACAGAGGTAGGGTGACAATCATTTTTTACTATTTGCTCCAATGGCTCCGAGCCTCTAATAAGATAAGAAAGTCCATCAAAAACTATTATATTATACTCTGTTCGCCGGCCATCTTTGGGATGGGGGTTGGAGGTAAGCGGGGGGACCATAGGAATGGCTACCATAACGACAAAAAATGTAAAAATTGAGATGTGATATATTTTTTTTGTGAAATTTTTTAGTATTTCCAATCAAGGTACTGAGAGTTATAAAAATGTGTGCTTCACTCGTAGATTAAAGTTCATAATCTTGTCGAGGCCTGTGTTCCACGATTTTTGACGTTACAGAACACTACACATGAAAGTTACTGATACAGCCCGGGGTTGCCGACTTCCTCATTGCCAGTGCATTATGACAGATTTTGTCTTGTGCGGCATTGATTAGAGGTCATTATCACTTTTCAGACTGTCGCAGAAATTATTCAATTTGAAAAAGAACAAGAACCCTTAACTAGGACACCCTTAACCAATCACCTGTATATTTACCAGACGAAATTACAACGTAATCTCTCTCAAAGCGTGTCTTAGCGCCATTGCCTCGAACATTTCTAAGGTTAGAAAGATGTTTTTTCTAATTTGTATTCCATTCTTTTACAGTTTTTAGTTTGACTAAACGTAGTGCCGCCGTAGACGAAGCGAAGACGCGCAACAAACGCCAATGCCGTACTGGCGTCCCCTGCCATTGCCAGCATTGGGTGGCATGGTGGTATATACGACGCGTTGTCTATTTCTACATGAGGGGAAGTTGCTGCGGTCCCAGTAAGTCTTGCTGCTATTCTATTTGCCGGGGACGTGGCTAAAACACGCTGTAGTGCCCTCCAATCACCAGTAAAGATGTCAAATCACCACACAATTATTATGTGATTGTTTTTGTCCTATACAGTTGCATAACTTTATAAATATCTATCAACGCAATAAACCAGCGACTTTTCGCTTGTTCTCCGAGAAAAGGTGTATCAGTGGGAGTCTTGATTTTTCCATCCAACATCGTTCACTTTTATTGTTGCCATACTAGAGCGATACTAGAATATAGCGACATGACAAGGGAATTCGCTAACAGACACGTCAGTTGCTATAAAGAATGTCATGCCGATATTAGATTGCAACATTTCAGCGTTACCTTCAGAATTTACTAGGGATTTTAGAATCAACCAACGCACTTCACGCACGCATTCAAAGCGCGCCCTGGTCATCATGAAACGATTCGAGAGACTGTTGTCACCAGTTCTCAGAAATACCCATGTTTATAGATGCTCTTTGTGTCCTCATATTCCAATAGTTCGCGCATTTTTGTGCAATTATATTGACGTAATTTAGTGATAGCACAACTTGACGCAATTCTATTATTATGCTCCACGTTCCACAAATGACCACGCAAACTAAAAACCATGACCTTTTCGTAACTCTATAATAGCACGTAACCTTGACACGACACCTCCTGAAGCCCCAGTATTATGACACCGATCACTCAATCCCACTAATCTCCCGTAAAACAAATCAAAGAACAAAAAAGACATGCCGGTGATTTGTGTTCATTACCAAAACTAGTAAAATCCCGAACGTGTTATATTTTATGTAAAGACGTATTTCGGATCGTTAATGTAATATCGAAACGGTATCGCATGCGTAGTGCTGATACTCTATTCTCAACACCGCGTAGTTTGTCATATTTCATTCGAGGATTTGATCGATGCAATGTGTTCATGCTATGTATCATGGTAGCAGGGTCTGTACTATACATCGGGATGCGTAGGGACTACTTTCATCAATGACGCTATATTATATTTTTAATGGAATATTACTACAATTAATTCGAAAATGTTTCCGCTGGGGGATGTAGGAAAAGACAGGAGATAAGATGAAAGATAAGGAAGAGAGAAGACAAATATCGGGGACAGAGAAAAACGCATGAAAACAAAGATAATGGAGTACTATTTATAGTGTTCAAAGATCGATAAACGTCTGCTAAAGGAAAACTTGAAAATACAACCGTGTCTGGTCGAGGGAACGAACTGTAGCTATTGTGAAAAGCTGCTACTACACCAACGAAGTATAGTATTAGCTTAGTATGTAATTATATGTCAGTTTTCGTTTCAAATTATATTAACATAGGAAAGGTTTTAAAATTTTCAGGTGGACGGGTATTTTTATAGAGGAAATAGTGCATCGCACTACTGAGGCACTTATTATTATACCATACGATTAAGGTAGATGATTGCAGCTATTCTATGAATGGAGGGAGCGAACACAAGACGAAATATATTTGTATACTATTAGCTTTTGATGTTAAGTTGTCCACTAGTTGAGATAGGCTGATTGCCGAGGTATTCGCTGTGTAGGCCATTCGTGGCTCTCACGATCCCAGCCAACGTTATAAACATGGCGAACGTATTAACCCTAGGTATGAGGGGTGGGGGAAACAGCAAAAAGTGAAAAAATATCGTCCACGCATACCATTAGTTCCAAACACCGCCAGAAAACGTGCAGACGTCGCACACTCCGCCAATACTACCATAGTTCGTGGTTATTACAGTTGGACGACGAGGTGGAGGAGAGGTAAGCGACATTGAGACCGTCCACAGAACCTAAAAAACACAGCATGGTCAGACGAGGTTTTAAACGTTTTTTTACCCCAAACATGCCATATAACACACGACATACATACCTATACTGGGAGGGCCGTGAATCGTTCGGTTGTCTTCTGGTTTCCCGTCCAACGGACCAATCACAAAATTAACTCCCCTTGCGGGACTCAATTTTACAATTAAACAAAGTCACAAGTCTGAGATCTCATAATTTAATTTCTTACAAAAAATTGACAAATTCTTAGGGAATTAAGTTATGCCTCCAGCCTCTATTCCACTGTACCTAATGCGTAAATTTTAGTACTAAAATTTTAGTACTATGATAAGCATCTAGATATTTCTCGGCTTCATTGTGCATTTTACTGGTTTATTATGCCTATAAAATCACGCAAATATAGAGGTTATGTGGTATTTTAACAGCAATTTTTTTCCACAAAAAGTTATGATTTTGGGGTAAAATAGAAAGATATTAAACTTTGTGGCTAGAGAGAGCCACATAGGGTGGATAGTACATTATTATACACGAAATATTCAAATAGGACCCAATAGTCATGAAAATTTCCTTTGATGTCAGTATTTCGTGTAATCACCACTGGCATTCAGGTCCGTATAGGTAAAGTAAAGGTGAAATACAACGTTTATAGACCTAAAATATCAGCCAATCAAGGCTCTCAGATGCGGCTTGCTATGGATGAAATGTTTTGCGGCAGCCATTCAGGACATCTACAATTCCTCCACACTCACATGTCACCCGGCAAGAGACGTTTTCCTCATTCCGGAGATTACTTGCTGAATCGCTGCCATGGGTACTTTCGACAGTTATTCGTCGAAATCCTTTACTGGTGGATTTCTCCGGTTAATTCCTCGACCAATCATATTCCAAATGTGTTCAGTGGTATTGAGATCGTTCGTGCTGAGAATGGTAGAGTTGTAAAATTTAGAGGTGAATAGGGCACATAGTCATCGAAATGTGACACCACCACGTTTACGAGAATTTCGTTGCAATATCTTTGGCCAGTTTCAGAGTTTTCCGAATTATCCGAACGTTCAACTTACAGTCGAAACATGCCATTCCGGATTATTATAGGCGATCCGCTAAATGGAAACTTATCGCTGATGTTTTTCCGTTGAAAAATCTGCTCCACGTTAACGCTAGATTAGAATTCTACATGCAGAATAAAAAGATGAACCTGTCTGGCGGTGCATCATCACTCTCTTCTCGCTATTTCTCGGTTTGTGAAACCGTTTTAGTTCAATTGATTATGAGTATCTTGCAAAAATATCTTATG
Organism: Epimenia babai; assembly: GCA_011762755.2. Taxonomy (NCBI): domain Eukaryota; kingdom Metazoa; phylum Mollusca; class Solenogastres; order Cavibelonia; family Epimeniidae; genus Epimenia; species Epimenia babai. Next base: position 7,034 of record WURV02150320.1, on the reverse strand, counting down.
GATGTAACAGCGCAACATTGCACGTGCGATTAACATTCAATTATAAACTCGTACCAAAAACCTCGCTTTTTCCCTGTTCCTTTAAAGAAAGATATTGTTTTAGTTTCACAGGTCTTTCAATGGTCAATCATTGGACACTGTTCAATATCCTAATTGACAAATGTGTGGCTGTGTATATTGACAGATTAATTATTTTTGAGTACGCAACATAGAAATTTGGTTTCGGGTGGAACGATGTGATATCTGAATATCTTGAGGTTAGCAACGGCCCAAAGCAGCGTGAGGTCTTCTCTCCGTAATTTTCTGCTTTGTACGTAAAATGTCGTATGAACTCAGTGAAGTATCGTCAAAACAAAAGGTTCCTAGTGCTGTTTGCCCCGAAAAACATACGCGCAGACGCGCAGGATATAAAATTTAATACGGACAAGTCGAAGGTCATTATGTTTATGTGGGCAAACATGATTGCGCGGAGGTGCGGCCATAATTCGGTCATGGTAAAACAAAATTTGTGTAGAAGCTATCGTAATACATTTCATCATACTCATCTTTGGGGCGTCTATCATAAGTATGTTTGAGAATTTGCGAACTGTATATTATAAATATCTGCGAATGTTTCTCATCTACCAAGAATGTGTTGCCTTAGCCAAATGGGCGTTGAAGTTGACATTCCTGCATTTTATGTTCTGATCTGAAAATACTGTTATAGTTTCCGACAACGATTAAGTCGTTCCGCGAATACGCTATTCTGCACAATCATGTCGAAAGATTTAGCTTACAACCCTGTATTAACAAAAGGAGGGAACTTATCTTGTTTCTCTGTATGTGCCATTAGGAATAATTTTCTGGATTTTTTCATTCTGTTTGGTTGTCCGGCGTGTCTAAATCTCTCCATGTCGTCGATAATGGTTTCCCAACCGGTGGTGTTGCGTATCAAGACGAGATTATCGACCGTTTTATTAAGGCACTACCCAATGAAATCGGTCCTGACTTTGTTCTAATGGACGATTATGCACGTTCTGACCGTACTCATGTCGTAAACGAGTACCTCCGGGACGAGTTCATCGAGCGAATAGAATAGCCCGCCAGATATTTGACCTCGGGCTCATAGAACATAGATAAGAGAAGCCCCAGACTGCCGTATCACCAACAAACTACCCACCCGCGACACTCCAGCAATGTGCGAGAGGCCTTGATCCCTAACAGCACGTCCAACAACTCATCGAAAGCATGCTGCTAGGTAGTTACACAGTCGAGCACGTCATACACGTAACTGATGCTATGTTCTGCATGTTAATTTTGGAGATGGATGCTGCTTTCTACGCTGCTGCACCCCGCTACTTTAATGCTCTCCCAGCCTACATTAGACAATCTGCAACTGTCAGCCAATTTAAAAGCAATCTCAAAACACACTTGTTTAGCATTGCTTTCTCAAAATAGTTCAACAGTACTTCATTAATTTACTGTGAATCAACACTTTCAAAGTGAGATTGCCTGTTTCTGTTTTTCACTAATTCTTCATATTGACTTTGCCTGCATAGGATTCTCTTTCTTCGATATGTGTTCTACATTCCACTGCATTATTAAACATTGTTATCTATTTCATGCTCACTGTAAATGTGGATAATTGTATCCAACAATGATCTGTAAAACCTGTAAAATGTTAGGTGATGATTTTTATATAATTTAGGTAATAACATTATGGTCTTAGAGCATTGGGCTATTGTTTCAAGTAAAGTGTGTTTGACAGCTCTGCTAATAAGAACACTTTGAACAAAAAGAAATCGTTCCATTTCATGTGAAAATTACCATTCGAATACGAACAAATGACTCGAATATATTCACTAACATGACAAACAATGAAATACCCAATGACCACAATACACCAAGACTATTTTCTATACGGAAGGGTTTATGACCATATGAATCGTTCACACACTTCTCTCTCTTTCATTGAAAATATTGACTGTGAACCGAGCCAAATTACACTGACATATAAAATTATCGTTCCTTACGAGTTCAGAAAATTGAAACATTGAATATTGGGTTTTTTTCTGTAATATGGTTTGCTATAATGATTGCGCATGCGCGCTAATTGACTACGCACCATAATGACATAAAACTCTAATCTGGGTCGCAATGCAAGAGATGCCTGCAGCATGTCCTATGCTTGCTCAATGGGATTGAGATCAAGTCAGCGAGTCAGCCAGTATATTCTGTTGATTCCTTCATCCCAAATGTACTTATTCGCTATTATGGCACGATAATGACAGGCATTATTACCCATCAAAACAAAGTCTGGACGTATCAATAGCCCTCATTAAAACGTCGAGGATTTTATCGCGGGGTCTGACACCAGTTAGCGTGTCGTTTTCAATCATATGGAGGTCTGTATGATGTGTGGTGCTGATGCCACCCCTGATCATGACAGAGCAGCCATGTTCGACAACTGTAGCATCGGAATGCGTCCTTTTTTCTCCCTGCTGTAGCAAGGTAAAGCTGCATTTTCCTTGCTTGAGAGATGTCACGTGGTATTGGATGCGCGCGCATCATGTTTACAAATTAGCCACACCGTGGAAATGTCTGCGAATTCATCGCGTAAAATGCAATCAGCGAACTTTAACCAATGCATTGTTTTAGTGCACTATATTACTAAAAGTAAAAAGTATCTAATATTCACGCTATTGTTTATAATAATATAATAAAAGCTTTATTCAGCTGGCCGAATTGTGCCTTGGTCAATAATAACTAGATAATGTCGACAACACTACAATTTCGCGACCTAAAATCAGTAACAAATGAAATTAAGCGTAATTTGATAAGTACTGCAATTCCTATTTAAACTTGTATAAAGTTGTATAATATACACAAACGTACTTACGGTGATGATTTTGGATTGTGAAGAATTAAATGTAATTATGTCTTATGTTTGAGGTATCGGAACATTGAATACAGCAAATGAAGGTTACCAAAATTCCCGTAATTAATTACATACTTTTAATAGTAGTGTTCCATCTGTCATGCCTTCCTATAAAAATAGTGAATCATATTGGCCCTGAGTTAGGCCTCACACTGTGATGGTAACAGGCGACCACACTACTTTCACCTTAGTTGTAGTCTGCTAATTATTTCTAGATTAATGAAGAGATTATATATTTTATCTCGTAATTCAGTGAAAATTGCAAATGAAATGTACATTTCTAATTTTGTCATGAATTGCGTTTATTCAAATATGACCAAGTGTGTCGCATACTTTTATTTATTTAAGTTCATGGAAAAAGGCAAAAGAGCAGTAAACATTGCGCATTATTGGTGGACTTGTTAGAGACTTAAGAAGTAAACTTGGTCGTTGTTATAAACAAAATATGTTATGATATAGCGCAATAACTGTCACAAAATGGTTTTTTTAATCAGTGAATGAATAATACTAGTAGTGGAATGAAATTTAATAAAACGCTTGAAAATCATCGAAGCATATTACGTTTATTTTTACATTACGTAAGCTTCACACATCGGACAGTGTGTATAGTCAGTCCGTGCCCAAATTTCATTGTCACGTGGTATTCCATCAGCCACGCCCACAACACCTTGCCACAGCAGGGAAAAATGTCGCCATCGGAATATGGATCCACGAAGCAAATCAATTACATTAATATTTAGAATGCATTATACATATATTGTAATGTATTATATTTTTATATATGTGATACTTAAGAAGTTTTGAGTAGAATATCTTGACCCTACCCTCTCAGACTTGACTACACACTTGTTTAACCCTTATGCCTTTAAACGTATTTAGATTATGTTTTAATGAAAGAGCTGATCTTGAGCTTGCGCCGTCAGGGAATTTTCTGTCTGACAGAATAAACCATTCTTAGTCAGAAAAATATTAAGTCACTAAAATTTATCAAAGACTTCCCAAGATTTTGCCCCACACACAACCAAGCTTCATCTCAAGACACACTTTCTTGTTCACGGCATGAGCATGGTGAGGACGTGCATGATCGTCCATTAGATACCAACGTACTTAAATTTATCGACGATTTAAACATTTTGGTCCGCAAACAACCAAGCTTCATCTCTAGACACACTTCCTCGCTTTCGGAAAAGAGCAATCTTAGTTTTGTTAGCATTAACCCCGATGTCCCAGGCCGACGATACAAATTCAATCTATCAAGTGCCAACAGTAATACACGGGGTCATCACCGACTATGGCTGTGTCGTCGGCGTAAGATATACAGCTGGTTTGGGTGCCGCTGCTGGGAAAGGGGATACCCAGATGTTCTTGGGATGGTATATGCACGATCGTTGATGAAACATGAATATAGTTACGTTGAGAGTGGTTCGCCCTGTTTAAGTCCTATCTCACACACAAACTTTGGTGACAGAACATCATTGCTCTAGCCAGAAGTGGTCACCCCACTGCCTAACATTCTCAATTAATGACGAAACTCCTGTATCGATAAAATCATAATCTTTTTAAAATCTGCAAAAGAACACCATAGTGTTCTTTCACTATTAACAAAAGACAAATCAATGTACATAAAATCGCGTCTACAGTGTCGTGTTTAGCTCTAAATCTTAACTCAGCCTGACAATAAAGTTCTTTCTGCTCTGTCCCTGAAATTAGACGAGCGTTGATGATTGACGTGGATAATTTTTATAAATTACTGGTTAATACAAGCCCTCGGAATTAATCGGGGATGTTGACGAACCATATTTGTGGAAAGCTAATATAATAGTCAATTTCCAAGAAGATAAAACACACAAGATGTGTGTTTGAAATTAAAAAATGATAAAATATGCCCAAAAAGAACAAACGAATACATTATATCTGAATAAGGGCTTGATTCTAATCCGATCTTGTCTGATCGGTTCAATTTCAGTCATATAAGTAAACAAGTGTATCATCATTGTAACTCTGAGTATGTATCCTCGGTCATAGTTTTAATACAACAAGTAAATGTATATCAGAATAAGTATCAAGACAATCTTTCCTATGCAACTGTACTTTATCGAGTGTAGTATGGCGCTAATCATTATTGAACTTCACGAAAGACAACCGAACACAAAGGCTTGTGTCAATACTCGTGATGACGTTTATGATATATGACCTTGAATTTTCGCATTACACGATTTGCTATTCGATCTGGCCACCTGTGCAGGGCAATATTTTTGCCATGGTATAAATTTTGAATGGACACGCATGAAACCATTCTCTGGTTTGTCTCTGCCAATTTATTTCATTTATGCGACGGAAATACGTTATCTTAGAATACTAGAACAGTAGTTTTGATATACTACTTACCACAATGAAATATTCTAGGCTGGGCTGTGTCAGAAATAAGAAGCTTTTAGAGACTTAAGATGACGACCGGTTGGCTAACGACACCGGGAACGACTTTTATTCATATACGCGAATATGGCTCTTTTTATTAAAACTCACTGGAGCGCATCAACATTTGATGTTGTATGTCACCCAAATACTCGCATCTGCGACCACAAGAAAGCCGCAGAATGAGAGTCAGCATTTAAAGATTATATGCTGAAATGGTTATTTTTATCTACAAATCAATCTAAACGCACCACATTCAAGCCTATACCTTGTCATATAAAAGGAAAACGTCTAGTATTATATATATTTGGAGTGACATCAGAATTAGTTTTTAGACTCATTTACGGTGATATTCGACCTAATTCCGTTTCAAATGATCGCTCGTTCCTGCATAGAACACTGAGTGCATTATTGAGTGATTTCTCTTGCATTACACATCCGTTGAATAGCTTCCGTTGGCTTCCAATTCACGAGAGGCTTGTTTCATTTTAGAATATGACATTTGATCATTTGTAACCTGCCTTCTAAGCGTCTGATATAAAACGTATATTTTATAGTGCTTCAAAACGCCTATCCCATAAATGAGTGAACCGTGAAATAAAATTGTTATGACTGGTTCATGGTTGAGAGGGCAGGTTTCGATGTTAAAAGGAAGAAGACGGGGTATTTATTATAGTACTCAAAACATAAGGATCGCCCATATTTATAAATATCTATATACATCAAAATATATGTTAATTTGTGATAATTTTCTGTAATAAAGTTATGGTACTAACTATTTCATCAGTAAGTGTATCGATTCAGACCAAAATTGAATTTCCGAAATGAAGTTTTGTTGTTTTTCCACAAAATGCCAGAAAAATAAAACATTCTTAAAATTCCCAAAAATACACAAAGAAATGTGTTTATCTTTCACAAAACAAGTATTAATTGCAGGTGTAACCTCCTCTACCGTCAATTACCGTTTGACATCGTCTGCGCATACTTTCGACTAGGTGACGCAGGTTCTGTTGTGGGATATTGATCTATGAGTCCCATAGCGCATCCCTGACCTGTTGCAGCGTGCCAGGCTGATCAATACGGTCCTGTCCTTTACCGAAAACCTGTCATATATAAAAGAATGAAATCTCGTGATTTTCTTAAACAAACCTAAAATGTCTGAGTTAATCGTTCCAATTTAAAATTATTAGTTGAATGAGGGAGTAGTTTTACTGCCGCCAAAATATGTTCGTAACTATGCTCGAAAACTCGAATTGATAAATTAAATTTTACCGATCGACACTGTACCATGTCGTCTGTTAAATTAAATTTTCACACACAGTTCCGGTTTAGTGAAATCTTTTAGTGTTAACGCAGCGAGAACCATCGAATCATAAACACACAATAACACACACACAATAACACATACACCACCACCACCACAATTGCGGGAAAAAAGGTGTTATATGTATAAGTTTAAGCCCATGGATTTTTTTTAATACCTAGTAATAAATTTTTATTTTATGGTTTGAAGTGTCTTTGAATAACATTTAAGGATTTAATTGACACATATTTTACGTTTAATTACCCATTGAAAGACGATTTAGACGCCATAGAGGTGTGGGTTGCCGTGTTAGCCATGTCGTAGATACGAAAATACAAAGGTAACACCTTGTTGACTAACTGTATAAGGATTAACACAAGCTTTCGTATATCAAGTATA
>WURV02150309.1:0-17484 GCA_011762755.2 Epimenia babai | reverse complement strand
GTGTGTGTGTGTGTGTGTGTGTGTGTGTTTGAGAGACAGAGACATGGTGCCTGTTTGTGACTGCGGTTCGCCCTAGTGGACCAAGAACATTTGCCAGTAGTGCAAACTGCAGTCAGACAGCATCTGATCTTAGCTTTATTTATCCAAACTACAACCTATGTTAATTAAACCCAACCAAGCATGTAAACTCACAGCCAGAGAGTGATGTTAGGAAGTGTAGGAGATTGAGTTTGTTGTTGTTATAGGTGACTCCCACTATTTCAGACAGCTTGGCAAATCCAGAGGCGATTGATAGTTCCTATCATAACATCCTACTTAATTCCAGTCAATGATAACAGAATGTGCTTCTAATGACTTTCATGAAGTATGGTATATACTACCTGGCCAATTTCCTCATAGTTTTATTTCTGCTATGTTTATCTGTTGAGAGATTAAATAAGAAGTTCTATATACCAGTAACATCTGTCTGCACCATCATAGGCAAGAAGCACTTGCATAACCACACCTCAAAATAAATAAATCATACCGGCTGGAGCGTGAAACAAACTCGGATCATGTTTAAACGCGCTAGATTTCAAAGAATCTGATTCACTTTATTGAAGAACTTTTTAGTAACCATAGTAACTTTTTATGATACATGACTCTAGATTTTTTGTGATTTTATTTAATAATATTGATTACAGTAATCATAACTATAGCAATTTATAAAGCGCATTAATTGGTGATGACACCATGTAGTGACGCTAAACATAAAATCAGTGACGCTAAACATAAAATCACAATAACAATTACTGGTTTACGACAAATACAGTACAAAAGACATTAATTACGAGGGAGTACTACATGATAATTGAAAGAGGTAAGATTTGAGTTTGGACTAAAAATTGTGAAAATTAGTGCATAGATGGATATCAGTGGGCAGATTATTAAAAAGAGATGGGGGTCGCTAGCGAAAGAGATCTGTCGCCGAAATGAGCATGCTTAGTTTTAGGGATAACAAGAGTGGTGGATGATGAGTATCGGGTGGGTCTCACAGGTTTGTAAATGGTGATAGCATTCTGCAGGTAAAGTGGGGATTGGCCCGTAGATACATTTGTGCGTGAGAAGGAAAATTTAGAACTTCACAGGTTTAACAGTGGAGGCTGATAAGTATCAGGGAAATATGCTGACGGTAGGACGTATGGGCAATGACTCATGATGCTGAATTCTGAAGTTTTTGGAGTCAAGTGAATTCATAGGATGGAAGATTGAAGACAAAGGAATTACAGTTATCAAGGCGAGAGGTAATAAAGGAGTGGATAAGAGTTTCAGATGACATAGAGGTGAGATATTTTGAGGCAGACTTGATATTCCTGAGTTCATAGTAACCAGACTTTAGAATTAGTGAAATTTGACTGTGGAATCAAAAATTGCACCGGGATTTCTGACAGTGAAATGGACAGATGGTGGTACCCATAAGTTAAATAAGATGTTAGGAACAGGCCGATGATGGAATTTAGAAGAAACTAGCAGAAGTTCAGTTTTATCAGAATTGATATGAAGATTGTTAGCTGACATCGATGTAGAAATCGCATCTAAGCAGTGATGAATTTGTAAGATGGAGTTTTGTAGTCCGGGAGCATCATCAAAATTAACTCGTAGCCAGAGTTGTGTGTCGTTGGCATTAAAGTGGTAGAAAAGCCCATGCTTGGAGATTAGGTCACCTAGGGGAGTGGTATATGTGGTATACACGGAGGACCAAGAACTGAGCCTTGCGGGACACCGAAGCGTACAGGTCTTGGTCTGGAAGTGTGAGAACCCACAGTTACCACAAAGGACCGTATTGGATAGGTAGGACTGAATCAAGTTAACTGCTATGTCTTTGATTTGTCTCTGAAAGAGACAGTTTTTCTAGTGTTTTGCTAGGACTTTTCATGGGATTCGTTCTATGTCACACAGAGTCAACGTTGGTTCACTGGCATTCAATTAAGCGGGATATGCCAATATGGGAAAAGGCAAGACAAGATGCTTACGTGTTCTGCCAGGTCTGCACAGACTAGATCACCAGCTGGGCATAGTGTATATTATAATCAATAAACCTTTGGATTAATTTACAATCAACTCTCATGTAAGTGCCTGAATGATTATCGCATGTGTTGTACAGGTAATGAGACCCATCTGGTACACCTGTCCACAGTGAAACTCTGCTATTGCCAATGTGAATCAGTCAGATCTAATGATGTGTGTGTAAATAATGTGGCTCCACACTTGACTTGTGAATCTAATTGGTTCTTGAATTACCCTCAGCTTATCTGCTGACTATCCTGACTCAACTTGTAAAACAGCTGTTTAGCTTCACTCAATTGTAACACACTGTCTGTATTCACAGATATTTATCACTTCATTATCAGTTAGGAATTAATGTTTATTAAGACATAGATCTAGTAACGATTTAGGTACCAATTAGCGCCACTTTAGCACCTATCTGACTGACAGATTATGAATAGTTCATTTAACGCGATAGACAACATGTAGATTTTAGCGCCGTTGTCTATATTAATTGCATATCCAAGGTATCTCACATAGGGCAGGGAGGTGTGAGGTGAAGACCTCCATCAATTTGTATAGACATGTTTATACAAATTATTCGAAAACAATTCCATTTTTAGCTCACCTTAGCTTATGTCAGGTAAGCTTTACTGATCGGACTTCGTCCATCATTTGTCAGTCCTTCCATTCATCTGATGTTAACATTTTCTTAAAAAGTCTTCTCAAAAACTGCTTGGCCCAAGGCTTGGCAGTTTAGCAGATATTATCCTTGGGTTGGTCTTAATCAGATATGTTTGGGGTATTGTCATTCGAGCAAGTTGAGGTAATTCCTGCTAATGTTTGTCTTTTTACTATCGTTGGGTTGGTTGTAATTCCGATTTCATTGGGTATTGTCATCTGAGCAATGGGTAACTTCCGCTGATCTTTGTATTTTTGACTAAAAATATCTTCTTCCTAAAATCCACTTGCCCTAAAGCTTTGTAATTTGGGAGATATTATTGTTGGATTGGTGGTATTCAGATTTGTTCAGGTTATTGTCAACGAAGCAATGGGAGGTAATTTCTGGCAATGTTGGTAAAAAATCCCCACAATCGCCTGACACAGAGCTTTGCCATTTGGCAGATGTTGTCTTGGGTTGATATTATTAAGATTTGTTTGGGCTATCATCAACCGTGCAATGGAAGCTAATTTCTAATCATGTTTATATGTTTACTTAAAAAAATTTGCTTCTTAAAACCACTTTGCCTAAAGCTTCGTAAATGGGCTGATATTATCGTTGGGTTGGTTATATTCCGGTTTGGTCTGTGCAATGGAAGGTAATTTCTGCCAATGTTTGTATTTCTGCTAAAAAAATCTCAACAGCACCTGGGTACAGAGCTTTGCCATATGGCAGACACTGTCTTTGCGTTTGTCTTATTCAGATTTGTTTGGTGTATTGTCATCTCAGCAGTGGGAGGTAATATCTGCTTATGTTTGTAATATTACTTAAAAAATCTCAACAACTGTTTGGCTCGGAGCCTTGCCATTTGGCAGATATTGCCCTTGGGTTAGTCTTATTTATATTTGTACAGGGTATTGTCATCTGAGCAAGGGGAGGTAATTTCTACCTATGTTTGCTAATTTTACCTAAAAATCTTATGCTAATGACCTTATTTTTTGAGTAACTGATATTGATAGTGACAGTCGATGTCTAATTCCCATAAATAAGCTATCTTCGAATGGTGTGTCACTATACAGTATAATATGGCAATGGATAGCCTGTATTCTAATAGTAATAGTAGAAGATTAAGTTACATGTACAGCAGTGTGGTGTTTACACAGCAGGCATTATTCCTATATGAATCATGCATTCCACACTGCAGTACACATCCCACTTAGTGTTCTCTGTTAGAATCAACTTGATATACGGTCTAGTTCATCTCATGGAAGAGTCTCATAAATATACAATATAGTAGGAGGATATCTGTTGCTCTATTATACATGAATAAATTGAAAGAGTATTCTGTCAATATGAGATTGTGGAAGAACAATAGCTGGAGATAAATGCACAGAAAATAACCTATACCTCTCATGGGACTCGAACCTATAACATCTACTTAAATGGTTTGGTGCTCTACCAGCTGAGCTACAGGGGCAAGCTTTCTCTTCTGCATTTAGGTATTTAACACCATGTTTGATAACAACTGATATTTAAGTTTGTATTTTATGCCAGCGCTATAGACAGATATCTGTAACAAGCACATCTGATATAGAAACACCGCAAAAATCAACCAATCAATTTGTAGTCCATTATGCTTGTTACAGATATCTGTGTATATCGCTGTGTGTACCCCAGTGGCTACCCCCATTAATATCACATTGGAAGAGGAGTGTAATTTCAGATGCAAAAAGTTTTGGCTTGAGGAGTTGATAAGCAAACATTTATATATAATTATCACTGTAATTTTCCAGTTAACTTACGTATTAGAGACACAGGTTTTAGTTAGATGATTTCATAATGCTTGTTAAAAAATGGATATCTTTTCAATGTTATCCTATTGCATTCTTTAATTTGAGTCAGACGCACCATATATTAAACATACAGCAGTCCATTATAACAGTTGTTGTATCATTCATATAAGAAAAAGGAAACTAGTGGGATATGGAAATAACATATTGACCAATCTGAACCTATATAATTTTTATAATATAAGAAAAAGTAAATTAGTGAGATATGGATATATATAATAGACCAATCTGGACTTATAACACATTTAGCACAGCTCTTTTAACCTGATACAGCATTATCATGTCAACGAATACAATAAAGTCCTGCCGGACATTATCAATGACCAGTCCACAGGGTCAGTTTCCATTATGGTCTTTACCAGATTTGTCATCCAATTATAAAAAACAGTTTTGAGACTAAAAACAGTTTTCAAATTGATACATGACATGCAGGTATACCATTTATGGCAAATGCTATCTATTGTAGACACCTAAAAAAATATTGTTATTGTACGCAACTTGTTCTTTTCTATACACAGTTTTATAATAATGTGATATCTTGGTACTCTCACTAAGTACTGGGCACAATACTTTGAATGGGCATAAAATAGTCGCTTTTTAGAGGATTAAACCCATTTTAAAAAATGGTATAGTGGTAATAATAGCCTAAATGGTAACTGAACAGTATTGCTATTCACGGAGATTGTCAACTCATGAATAAGTACCAAATTTTGTATGATATGTATAAAAATACACTACAAAAATTTCAGCAATTCCACGCAGTCAGCTTCAGATGTGCTTAGAAAATGCCTAAATTCATCAGAAATCGCATAGATAATTGGAAACATTTTTCACACCTATTTTTAGACGATTCCTGTATCCACCATTGTATGGCTAATATTGAATTTTTGATAGGAAATACTAAGTAGACATCATACTTCTTGAATAATAAGGCTTGGAACTCAAAGCATCATTAAATGAAATTGCTCATCCACTACTTCTGTTTGAAAATCTGTCATCAAATTCTGCCAATGCAAAAAATGTCAGCAAAATTTCACAAAAAAGAGATGACGTATGTCACCGAATCATCGGTCAGCTGTCAAAAAAGTCAAAGTATACCACAGCTTGTATGTTCTTTCCATGATACTAATGTTATCATTTGGTATGTCTAGGACTGACATCTGTATGTATACCCTACATTGTCATGCTCCTGTAAAACAGACAAGGTGGCTATGAATATTCAATATTCAATATTGTATATTGTCAGCACGGGTTGTGTCTCCTATAAAAACAATATATCTTATCACGTGACCAAAATAATTACTTTTTAAATTTTGCTTACAATTGTGCCGGATATATAGAAAAATCAAATCATGCTGAAAATCATGGCTTTAAAAGAGTGATACGGGACACATAAAAAATTGATGCGTTTGTTTCACAGGAGAATATATTGGCTCGAGTCTGAAAACCGTCACCTCATCTCATCAGATATGCATGGTAACGATGTGACCATAGAACGAGATCTGTCAACTTATGCCTCAACAATATATGGCCTCATCATTATTAACAGCCATGTTTACATCAGCGCCAATGGTTCGAGCATACTGGCTGCACGAATAGGAGGAAACCACAACACAAGAGTAGATGAGTTGGTCTACAACCCGGGTGATGGCAGACTATACACTTTGGTCTCTGGTGACACTGACTTACAACCACAATGTATGTTCCTATGACTATTGCATACACACGTATATAGTTTGTTGAGAAACCAAATACTGAACACTTCTTTCCTCAGGTGTTAGTACTGTTCTTGACTTTCTTTTTGATGTTAGCTTTCATGTCTATGACGAGGTTATCCAACTTATACACAGCATCGTTATACACCTTATACATTTTTGTTTCCAGTTGTGCTTAAATATGTTAAATATCTATATTTTATATGAATAAAATAGACCCAATATAGCAATGGAGAACTCTCAATTTTGTTGTAAACATTCAACTTTAATAAAAGTGTATTGATTTTCTAAACTGTATTAATTTTAGATATGAGCAAATGATAAATGTCCGATGTCATTTTCACCTTACAGCCTATCATCCGTGTATGGACATCACTAAGGGAGGATGTTCAGACATTTGTCTCCCGACTGAGGGTATTGAATACAGGTGTGTGTGTGCCACATATGGTGGTCTCACTATTGCTGCAGACTCACTCACTTGTACAGGTGATGCCAGTATTAATATCATGGTTACTTATTAGTCAAGTTATAAGTATATATATATTTTAAAGTTTATTTTCTATTCATATTTATTTATATATGTTTTTTTACAAGTTTAAATCATGCACAAGTTGATCTGTCAAAATATGAATGATTGATTTTTTGATGGGTGCGTTCAAACTATTTGCAAAAATATATATGTTCCAAAAAACTCGCAAATGCTGCAGATTAGTAATCGTGCGTTTGGTGATTGACACTAATTTTTCATGGATAAATATCATCTATGACTGTTTGTGTGTTTTCGGCGCTTTTTGTCACCTCATGTTCACACTTGGACATGTGACTAAACTAGAAATATTATTGTATACCCCAATTCGGCCTGTGTGGGTATATTGTACATTGCTTAATGATCAAAACCTCACGCCCCAATGTCGCGCATACTTGCATTGCGCGGTCAACAATGTCACCCACCAATAATCGCTGCTGACAATAGATCGCGCAGTCAGATAAATGGAGTCTATTGTAATAACAAATAGATATTGCATCTCCGACTATGAGCGTCAGTTACGAAAACATATCCAGATAAATGATTACTAAAAGTAAGAAAAAATGCGTTCCCTACACCAACGGATAAGTACCAGATGAATGAGTATGTATAAATTATATATATATATATATATACATACACTATTTATGCTGTATGGTTTGCTATACTATACTACTATATAGTTATATATGCCTTGTTACCAAAAGATAGCTTAACCCTTTGTTACCTTAGGAAATGCTTTCCTTAATTTATGGCGTATAACAAAAGTAAAGACAATAATTTTAAATTGGAAACATTATATGAGTTCTTAAAAAGGGTTCGTTGTACTTAACTACTAGGAGCAGGTTACAGCATCTCTATGTTGGTTAGGCTACTAATGTCAGTCTGGGCAAAAAGTAGTTAATTTCTTCAACATTTCATATGCTGTAGAAAAGTTCTATTTCCATTTTCTTTTTATATTGCCGCTCTTTGTATATGAAACACTAAAATAATAGGCTGTTAGTATAAATAGATCGTCCATAAGTAGATTTACATGATGGACAATGATCAAGATACAGACAGGAAAAAACGATTATCCCCTATGTTTCTATGGGCAGTATCACGTTTTATTTATTTCATAACTAGCAATGAATCTACAAAAACAAAAGATCACAGTCGAGATAGGCAAAGGCGCCAGTATCGCTTCGGATGTTAAGGCACCATGTTTACTTTATGCCAAGCAAATAGCTGCATTGTTTTGATCAAGGTGCATGACTTCCCTTGTCCAATGTCAGGGGTGGGGGTATACGGTATACAAGCACATGATGTTATTATAACCCTCACTGCGATGGAGCACCTCTTATTTGTGCTATGTTTATCAGCACCTTTTGTGCATCTTTATGGCTTATGAAACATTTTCTATATTAAATTCTGTTGATTAACATAATGAGTGCAGGACATTCATTCCTCAAAAATACAATACAATATTCCAAGCGGAATAAGTTGGCATGTTGCACACATGTCTGAAAGTAACAGCTTTCTCTCCTCTGGAGCTGTATCGAGCTACTAACATTGAGTATTAGTTACAGACACACAGCTATAACATCAAGTACCAACTTCTCTCAAGGGTTATGTTTGTTTGTGCTTGTCACACTTAAGTGGTATGGTAAATGGTTGGGTCGAAGTCTCACTTCATTATTATGATTGCATTACATTCCACCTTTAAAATAGTAAATGATAATTTTTTTATATATATGTAATATTTCATACTGTGGGCAAGGGCTATAACAACATTTTTTCATTTTAAATTTTTATTTCTTTATTCTCCTGATATATTGTTATGTTGAGTCTTGTTGACCCATGAAATGGTCATACAAAGATAACTTCAATCGTTTAATAAAAACATATTCTTTAGCTCCACAAAGTTTTCTCATCTATACGTTACAAGACGATGGCCTAGTGGAACTCATGTCTGTCGATCCCGGGGCACCTCATTATGATAGGACTCTTATTGGCTCTAGTCCACACCCTGCAGCCGTGGCATTTGATCCCCACAATCAGGTAATTTAAAGATATTGCTGCACAGCACCATAGACCAGGACTGTTCATAAAAAACAAAGATTACCTAATACCTCTTTAAAAAAGTTTGTGTGAATGGTACCTTATTGATTCAATGTACGTATTTGTTTTAGGTTTTTATTTTCTGATTATATAGCTGATATGGCTACTTCTCTAGAGTACATAGATTTCACTCAATATTGCCATTTCTGGTAATTTTTTTCGATGTAAATTTTTGGATATGAGAACTGTTGTACTAGGACACCAAGGAGGGACAATGTGCAAGATAAGTTGGCTCATATTCTACTTAATACCCTCGATTTTTGTGTCAACTAATAGATAATGTGAAGAGGTATTTCATGGCCCATTCCTCTCCAGCTATTGGCTACCCCCATTGACATCATGGTCCATCCATGCCTTTGTTTTGTGGAGTAGGTACTCACATAGCTATAGGCTATAGCTACCTAGCCTAGCTACTAGGAACTATTAGTAATTAGTTAGTCACTATCTCAGGACCAGACAGTGGTAGCCTTAGTTAGTCACTGTGTGTGTTGGCAGGTGGTATATTGGAGTGATCTGAGTGAGAAACGAATCTATAGAGCTAGTCTAAATGCTTCGTACCAGGAGATCTTCATGGATACAGACGATTGCATTGCATCTGTATATGGTATGTATGTCTGTGCTTAACCTGGTATGGCAAGACTGTCACTACCATCAATAAAGTAGGACAAAACCTTGCCTTTTCTTTCTTTTCTATACAGTGGAAAATACTGTTACCCATCCACCAAGCATATGAAGTATGAAGTGGATCACTATGAGAATGTCATTTATGTATAGTTTTTTATGTTATTTTAATATCGATACTTTTCTAGAGAATAATCCAGAATCAATTACCGTAAAGTAAAAAGTAAAAAACAAAGGCGATAATTGCCAGGGCCCTATTATCAATAAGTCTCGAACCACAGATCCAATTGGGTAAATCAACGAATCCACTTCCTACTTCCTGTCTATTTTGACAGTTTCGATTTCAGTTTGTAAACAAAAATAAGGCAAGTCAATGTTGTTGCAAATGTTTTATTATTATTTAAAAGAAGAATTAAATTAAAGGTAAGATATCAGTGCTCCGAGGAAGGGGTGCGACTTAAATGATGCTGCGACTAATATGGCGGCCAGTACGGTAATTTAGGATGCCCATGCTTACTTATATCTTAGGTAATCATTCCCTGTTATTGGAATACTCTTATTATGACATTATTCATTCTGGAACTAGTTGTATGGCATTAATACGAATGCACTTAATGTCTTCCAAGGAAGGTAACTATGGCCACAAATCAAGTATAATTGATAATTGATTGAAATCAGTATATATGGTGAATTTATTGTTTCAGTCAATTGGTTAAGAAAACAGTGGTATTTCCTCCGCACCAACAAATCCCTTGACTATTTCTAATAAAGTAGAATTTTGTGCTAATTCATTAAAAGGATAACTTTTTGCAATATTTCATAAACATTATTTACACAAATTTTATTTATTCTTTATAGTTGACAAAATTATGTTGTATTCATTCATAAATTAATTAATTTATTTATTCATTCATTAAATTATTCATCATTCAATCACTCATTCATTCATTCATCATTTGTTCATAATTTCATTCATTCACTCATTTTTTAATTCATTCATTCATTTTTTCATTCATTCATTCACTCATTTATTCATTAAGTTAGTGAGTATTTAATGCGATTTTCTGTATTTTTGTACAAGTAGCTCTGGCATTTGATTGGCTAAATGGAAGATTGTACTTCACGAATATGGATGAGATCATCACTACAAAACACACAAGAAACAAGTACATAAGTCATTCCATTGAAATGATATCAGAGGATAAATCCTATCATAAGACAATTACCACTGATGTGGTGCATCCCAGGGGTCTTAGCCTTGACCTTACTAACAGGTTTGTATGCCTTCTTAAGCAACTTGAAATAGCGATGTTATAGTTATTGGTTATGAAGCAAGATTTTTCATTGACTTTATGTGAATGAATGCGTATCTTGTCTATTATCAGTTCACCTGAGCTTATGCTCGGTGAGCTTCTCTGATTGGAGTTTGTCCGTCATCCGTCCGTCCATCCATCCATCCATCCATCCATCCATCCGATGTTAACATTTTCAAAAGAAATCTTATAAAGAACTGCTTATTGCAGAGGTTTACTACTTGGCAGATATTGTCCTTGGGTTGGTCTCTTCTAGATTTGTTCATTGTATCGCCATCTCCGCTAGGGGAGGTAATTAGTGCCAATGTTCGTATTTTTTTTTTCTCAAAAACCATTTATCGCGGAGATCTGCCATTTGGCAGATATTGGCCCTGGTTTGGTCTCTTCTAGATTTTTTCATGGTATTGTCAGCGCACCTAGGTGAAGTAACTTCTGCCGATGTTCGTATTTTTTTCTTTAAAAAATTTTCTTGTCAAGAACCGCTTATCGCAGAGGTCTGCCATTAGGCAGATATTGTCTTCGGGTTGGTCTCTTCTAGATTTGTTTATGGTATCGTCATCAGAGCTAGGGGAGCTATATAAAAGTTTGGTTTTTATATAATTTTATTGACAATTCTCTAAGTAAATACACATTGAAGTACACAGTTTATACAAAAAGTTATGTGAAGTATCAGTAGTGTTTGTAGTTATTAAAATTTTTTCTCAAGCACCTGTTATCACAGAGGTCTGCTACTATATTGCAAAATATTGTCATTGGGGTGGTCTCTTCTAGATTTTTTTCCATGGTATTGTCATGGAAGCTAGGGGAGGTAACTTCTAGCGATGTTCGTATAGTTCGCATCTCGTGATGTTCGTATAGTTCGCATCTCGTCATGGGAGCAGGGGGGGGGGTTGGGTTAATTCTATTAAGGCATTTATTTGAAAATCTTTATATCTCCATGCCCGCTTAGTGCAAAGGTCTGCCCTTTGGCACCTCTATTTTGGCAATTGGATGTGATTTCAGCTAAGGTTTTTCCAGTAATCTATATTTTCTTGTTTCAGTATCTTAATGGGCTTTTCAGGTCTTTTTGATCCCTTTTTTGTTTTCAGACAGTCTCCTTGTCTGCTCATTCAGATATCAATTTGGCCGCCTTGGCCTCTCATTTTGTCATTTTCTCTTTTTTCAGGTGAGTATCTTGAGGCCCCTTTGGCCTCTTGTTCATCGATCCATCCATTCCTCTCTCCAGTAGTTCGCAATAGGTTAATTACTAAGGTAAAGACTGTCTAGGCCATATTTGGTTCTTCAAAAAGCTATGTTATGTATTCTTTACTGAATACTATTAACGAATTAACCTCACTCACAATTTTGGAGAAATGATGTCATCTTAAAATAAATTACAAGCCCAGATTGTCGTGCACTCTGCTAAATCTCTTGCCTGATGATTACAATGAGATGATTAGATAGCGAGAGAGATAACTGGCATAGAGGCCATTGAGAGAGCATCCTAAACATAGTAGTGTAGGAGGTAAAAAGCCCTTAGATAACTACACTTTAAGGACTATTCATCCCTGATGGACAAAAGGTTGAAAATGAGTTATGTAGCGAGTCCCAGTGAGACATTCAGTCTCTCATGTTGCAAAGGGGCTTAGCTGCGCTTTTTGACTGAATAACGCCACTAGTTCTATACTTGTTACACTGGGGATTGATCCGTTTTTCTGAATTTTATTTTTTATTTTCTACGATTTCACCATTATGACTACTTCCTTCTAAGTATCCATTCATATCATCTTCCATTAACATTTATATTTCAGATTCTTTTCCAAACTTCCTATGTTTCCATCATTCATATTGCTATATTGTTTAGAGTGAGTTATTATTTCGATAAGATGTTTTTTGTAAAAAACATTGTTTGCTTGTATACAAACATATATTTTGAGGCTTGTAAGTTAATTCTCCAATAACATTCAGATGTATTTTTTAGATATATGTACATCGCTGATTGGGGTGAACCAGCAAGCATTAAACAAGCATGGTTGGATGGCTCAAACATGCGAACTCTGATAGCTATCGGTTTGCATAGACCCAGTGGAGTGACTGTTGCTGGGAACCTCGTGTATGTAGTCCAGTCTAGCCAGGCTGACCAAAAAATAGCCAATGCATTAGTGTACAACATCGCCATAGACACATGGACTCCTGTACACTTGGGTGGTCAGGTCAAGGTCAGTTTGCTGTAAAATTACCAGTTCACCTATGATGTCAATGATCAACATCATTCCATGATCACTTATCAAGTTTGGTTTTATATAATTTTAGTGACAATTCTCTAAATAAATACACATTGAAGTAAACAATTTAAACAAAAAGTGATGTGAAGTATCAGTAGCATTGAAGAAGGAGTGTGCACAACACTCACCTTAGACCTCCGCAACTTGGTAGGTGGTATGGAAATTCAATGAACGTTAGTCTTCAGAATGAAATTTTGGTCATAGAGAAAGAGTTTGCGAACGGCTAGGTTATATACAGGACTGAATGTTTATAAATAATTCTTTCTTAACGCTCTAATTGATTTTTGTTTTTATTTTTTAACATGCCCGTAAGTTAGTGCCATATATTAAACATGCGGAAAAGAGTACCTAATGCTTTATAATGATTATCATTTATTGACTTGATAGACTATATTTATATGGCGTTTACACTACAATATTTCTTGCGCTCGTTTCTGCCTGCAATTTATTGCACTCATCGTTTGCACGAAGATACTTTAGTTTATCGATAGCGATAATGTCGGTTGTGACAGGTCATCACATGATCAAATAAAGATGGAAAGATTTGAGTGATTCTGATAGTGACATCGAATTAATTGCTGCTGTCATCGCAGCCTGCCACGCTAGATTTCGTGGTTTTATGACCCTTTGGGTTGTCATATCCCATAAAATAACCTCTCAGTAGAGATGAATTTTTCGGTTTCAAGTTTCGACGTCGACCAGCTTATGAGCCGCCATTTTGTGGTAGTATTTTTACTGTACGGACAAACGCGATCACCTGAGTGAAGTGTTGAATACTCATATACCAGTGGGTAAACGTCCGCAAGAAATTGCAACAATAGAGCACTGCTCTAATGCCTTATTTCTTGCAACTATTGACGATTTCTTGCAAATATTGACTCGCACATGAAATTGCAGCAAGAAATATCACAGTATAAATGCCCTATTAAAATCAAATTGATGTCAGTAATAATAGATTGAAATGTTTGTTTTAGACTTCACTCATGAGTGTTGCTGCAAATGGGTCTACACTCTACTATACAGAGTGGAACAATGACCGTAGGGTCACTGAGGCACATATAGCATCATATGTGCCTCCATCAGATCATAAGGTGTTGCTAAAAGGTGGACGTCCGATGTCTATCTTATACCACGACACGATGACATTGGAGAATATATGTATGTTATTTATAATTTTTATTATTTATTTAAGATGTATGTATCTATGTATGTATATGGGTGAATGCCCGCACCCTTCTCCCACTAGTCAATAACAAGTTTTCTGTGTACTCACCAGACATGCTCATTATATTGGGCTTTCTTAAATTACCTTGCCATCACATTGAGTGTAATATCATCTCCAGAAAAAACAAGGATTGTGTATTATAATGACACTATCGAGGTACACATTGAGTAGTTGCATTTGTCATCCCTTCAGATAATGCATGTACACAATCCCTTTGTCATCGAGGACAATGCGTGAACACAAATATTATGCACACTCCGGGTTACCGATGTATCTGCCCCGATGGCACGCTGGACTTTATCTACTCCACCAACAGCACTTCCTGCCAAGGTATCCAGATACCTCTATACCAACAATGCACACATGCTATCTTTTCTAAGGGACACAGTAAATGCATAGACTTTAACTCAATTTGTATAGGCTTTGCTTAGTTAATGTTTAAGTTACCTACAATTTTATTTATTCATAAATAATTTGAACATACATCAAAGTATATCTGTATTTAAAAGCTTCCTGTAATCCTTACCCTAGTTAGTCAACAACATATTGCCTTTTCTAGTCATAATCTATTATTTCATATAAAAATTCAATAGAAAGGTGAAGAGAGCACTTTGTTGACAAAGATAAATATTCACATTGGTGTTGATGTATACCTGATCAGCGCAGCATTGATTTCTCGATTCCTGATTGATTACACCTTACGTTAAACAGTGTGTCCCTTTATCCCTGACTGTAGGATAACCTGAAGAATGATTATTGTTAATTTTGGCATGTATTATATTAGGCACTTTTATAGAATGCATTACATTTATCCGCAGTCGCTGAGAATTTTGCCATCTTTGCTGATCTTACAACCATAAAGCTTGTGAACCTGGACCTGCATGCTGGTGAAGATTCGGTGAAAACATTGGTACATGGTAGGCCTGGTAGTAACTTCATCGCTCTTACCTACCACAGTCCATCTAACACCATCTACTGGAGTGATGAGACAAGGTTGTACAATAACTTTTATCACGATTGGGATTAGTTGGCGCCAGTGGTGCAGTGGTTTGAAGCGTTGCCTTTCATGCGACAGGTTGCGAGTTAGAACCAGCACAAACCAGGGATGTTTTCCCGCGCCTTCCATGATAGGAGATTTGGGCAAGATTTTCGTGTTTGAATATTGAGAAAGATTCGTCGTGAAATGGTTTATAATAAAAATATATTAGGGATGTAACAGGAAAATGTTGTACATGCGACTGACATTTAATTTTAAGTAGCACCAAACACCTCGCCTTTCCTTTCTCTTGATGTCTATAGTTGTCTCTAAAATTTATCTAAAATTGATTTGTTTAATTTCATAGTCAAGAGTAAATAGTGGCAGATATAAGACATGGGTCATTTACACCTGCTGTAGATTTGACAATGCATATACAAGTGTTTAATCAATAACAATAATTTTGCTATTTGAAAAGGTGAGACATGATGCATATCGTAAGTATATGTGAACGAAAATGGCCCCTCACACATCCGACCAAATCCCTATATTATATTGGGTTTAAAATATCAAAATATAACATCAACATACTACCACATTTCAGTAACATTTGGATCCCACACTTAGTAGTAGCAATTAAAAAAATTCCATTTAGGTGGTTTTCAGCAACTTTTTACTTTTTCAGTCACAATTAAGTAAGCACATAAGAAAATGCATATTACATATCTGCAAAAGGTCAATTATAATTATATTCAGTTAGTGTCAAACGACTTGCATATTTCCATATTTTCATAACTGCCTGTACATATCATTATAGTTTAACTATTGAATCTCTGAATGCTCCTTAGCCACAGCATCCTGTCGCTCCGACTGACTGACAACACCCACATAGTTACGACTGTGTTGACAACCAATTACTCTATACACGGTATCACCGTCGAGTCTTCTGGCCGTCTCTTCTGGACAGCAAGTAATGACAGCATGCAACTGATAGTAAGATATACACCTCATAGGGGCATGCGCTCTTACAAGGTCATCATCACTGACCTCGACGCACCACGGGCCATCATCTCCCATTACCCAAAAAGGTTTGCTCAATTCATCCAAATCTTCACACCTCGCATGTAGTTACAATGAAACAAAAAGATTTCTATATAATGGAAAACTAATTGGCTGGCTACCCTGAACTTTGATCTAACATTTATGTTTTCTCCTGCCTGGTAAGAATGCTACCAGCATTACTAATAACCCCAATTAGCATTTATATGTCAACTCATCATCCCGCGAGGCGCAGACTTCGCATACTGATTATTGACAGGCAAGAATTTTAGATGAATTTTTGACAATAATAGCATGCTAAAATTACTACATACTTCTAATTACCTCGCAAGGTTTTTATGGTGGCATGCTCAGTGCCAAGAACCCTACAGGAGTAAAATTTCTCTGAAATATGCTCAACACTTTGGGTATTTAAATGTTTTCGTAATCGCTGCCGACAAACACAGCGCTAAGCGTAGATCACAATATGCCCAACAAATTTGTTAAATGCTAAATAAATTTCTTAATAGTCTTCATCTATTAGAACATTGTCTCTGTAGAATTCATTTTCAACAAATGAAATTTTTGAAATTGCACTTGGCATAATACAATAAAACTTTTTCTACTGTGTGATATTTTTTAGCATGGAATCTTTAGTGATATGTTCAGTCATATGTTCTGTGATATGTTGAGTATTACGGTCTGTTAAAGGCCTGAAAATGAATGTTGTCAAGCAGGCTGATATTCTGGACTGAATACGGCATCTCGTCGGGTATTGCGTGTGTCAAACAATCCAAGGTCAGTGGTCATCACACAGTGACCCTTATGCACAAGGACCTGCATTGGCCGAATTCACTAGCTATCACTGATCTCACGCTGTATGTGGCTGATGGGTACTACAGACGCGTCTTCTCAATGAACCTCAATGGTGTGTAATCTGAATCACCCTTCCACAAGAATTAATTAATACTGAGAGCCAGAATGAATCTCCAACAATGGTATCATAAAAAACACTGGGGGCCAAGTGAAGTGCTTGTTTCATACACTATCCCTCACAAACAGTTAGTCGAGTGGTAGGAACACTGGACTCGTTACCGAAAGGTCGCGGGTTCAAAACTTCCCACTAGTTGACTTTTCTGCGGTGATCCTCAGCAAGTCATTTATCCCCGA
>WURV02150298.1:0-17485 GCA_011762755.2 Epimenia babai | reverse complement strand
AATATAACATAATATTGAGTGTCATTTACTTAGTGGGTAATTTTATAGTGCAATACTACGTAATTTTCTTATATGTTGTATTTTTCGTGTGATATTTAACATAGTTTTACAGCGTTTTTATATGTCTGACACTATACAAATATCCGATCTGTGCTGTAATATTTTTAGTTATTTTTAGTTTCTTTATATCTTACTCTGCATGCCTATTTATTCATGGTATACAGAGTTCGATTTTGAATCGTATTCCTTGTTTCAAGTTACTCATAGTAACCATAAATTTGTAAAGTGTCTTTGATAGCCATGTGTAAAAAGGGCACAATAAATCAATAAAATTTCATTTCATGAATATGTGATGATATATTGGCAATTTCCCACATTACAGCGGGTACAGAATATTGCCTGTAGGGTTATTTTACTACAATCTAAGTTTTCTTCCATCTCATAAGGTTGTTGCACTTTTTGTCCGCAAGGCATAATGTCAAGTTCAAGATCATTGCTATCATCTTTATGGAACTGCACCATTTAGGGCCCACCTATATTAACGAACTCATCTCCTACATTCATAGACATTCCATTCACTCAGATTAGGGAGTGCATTTTTTGTGACAGTAAACTTTTGCAGATTAGTCACATCTAACAGACCTTTCAGTAGCATCGGACCCAAGCTGTAGAATAATTTATCCCCCGCCATATTTTCCATATCATTCCTCCCTACTTTTAAACATACTTAAAAAACTCTCAATTTTAATTGTGTCTACAATTGTCAATTTTATCTATATAAAAATTATAGTTAATTTTTATGTATGTAACCCGTTACTGTACAGTACAGCCGAGATAAACGTAAATTACCATCATTATTACCATACACCATAGAGAGATAATTGGCAATTATATACTTATTCAATCTATAAATAAGTTGAGCGTAAACTCTAACGATTTATCCCGTCCGGCGAGGTATACTTGGTACGAGGAAGCTCATGTGAATCATGTGAAGTTGAAATGGTCTTTGTTCCACTCTTTACATTCACAATATCTATGTATATAGTAATTATCATTTGTACGCCGCAATAAGCCAGTATCAGCAAACAGCTGATTAACCTTGACATTAATGGGATCATTGATGGTTGATGCGTACGTAAGGATAAAATTTATTCATTAACAATGTGTGTGGTCTTTGGAGTTGCCTATACTCAAGAGATCGCGCCGCTGTGGCTGTGAATTCAAACGATATAAATTTGTACGAACGTGGCAGAAGCAAGCTGACATAATGTGCGTAGTACTCTGGTGACTACATCGTCGTTCTCAGACAGCAAGAGTTTGGAGAGAGTAAAAATACCCCCGAGGTTAACGAGCCGCTCGCGCTCGGAATCATTCTGGCAAAGTTGCCTGCGATATAAAGGCATGAAGAATTCATGTTTATTGTTACAATTATGAAACGTTATCGCGGATGAAATGAGAGTTAACTCAGTTATGAAAGGGAGGTAGTCAATAAAGTTGATTAATAATTGTGTAAAAATAGGGAGAATACTTAGGAAAAGCATATCCCGCAGGGACATACAAACCACAACCTTCAAATAAGATGATTATCGCTCTCTCAAGTTAACTATGGATTTGTAGAATACACTTCCTCCTGTGTATTTAGGTATTCAATCCCTTTACAAACCAGTATTACCGTATATATTCGTCTGTAAGTCGATTTTTTCATGCGGTACCAATTTCACAAGTCTATCTCTTGACTTATAGGTAGGTCAATAAAAAACGACAATTTTCGGGCTGTACAAATGTACCTTTAGGCGTTGTTTTCTTGACTCATCTTTTCAGGGGATGACTCCCAGTCGCGACTTAAGTGATAATAACACAAGGTTTCAACTAATTAGATATAATGTAGAGTTACTGTATGTAAATAATTCAATGCTGGTTTTACAGAAGTACACAATATGCCAATTTTTTTATTAAAAATATTGAAAGCAATATCGCTATTGCTTTCATATCATCTTTTCCTTATCGGTATACTTTAGATTCTCAGGTCCAAATTTACTGGGTCGACTTATAGGCAAGTATATACGGTAATCAGCCATATGCAAGAATATCGTATCATATATGGATATGTGTATTGATATTAGCACAAGCTGACATCTGTGAAATAGAGATACATGTTGACTTGTAACATCGTAAAGTTGTAACTTGTACATTGTAAGCTAGCATTAATATTTACATTAGTTAGTCAATATGGTTTTATATTTGCTTAATATTTTTATAAAATCCAATAACAAGGAAGAGCCTGAGTTTACTGAGATAAAGTGTGTCCAAGAAATAGGACAATAGGCATGTTGTTATCAAATACATATGAACAAGATCTACAATCAAGTTGCGATGGTAATTAGGATAGCCAATGTGGTTCCGTGAATAGTTGGAGAGAAATGCACAGGAAGAAACCTATACCCCTGATATGTCCCATCAGGGGTATAAGTTTTTTCCTGTGCATTTCTCTCCATACAATCAAGTTAACAGTTTTAATCTTTAATTACAACATTCTTCCAACTTGAATAATATTCACAAGAAACTGTACCTCTTACTGCATAAACAAACATAAAATGTGATAATTCGTTTATTAATTAATTTATTGAATTATTTGGAGGCAATACTTTCTAATTAATTTCTAAGAGTTAGTTTACGTAACTCTTAACATAAACTATCAGTATTCACCCGATGAGCTTGGCGTTAATAATTTGATTATATTTTCGCGTAGTTTCATCCAAGAGTTTGACCATTATTCTCAAAATGTCTGTACGAGCCAAAAATGGCAAGGCTGCCTTCGTGATGGTGACGTTTGATACAAGTCTTGCGGCCCGTTCTTTCACTATCGCACTAGATTCACCCTCCAAAATATTCACTAAATAAACAAAAAAGGTCAAACCAGAAATTGCTTGTATCCACGAAAAAGTAGAGCATAAATTTACAACAATACGCTGATGGTACATTTTTGACAGTTTAAAACAAATATAATTAACAAAAATGATAAGTAAATACCAGATTTATGAAAACTGTGGCCCATGCCAGCCAAATGCATACTGCTTCTAATATTAACTGTACATCTGGCTCTCAGATGCCGTAGCTTTAATGACCACAATAGGGAGGACATAAAGGTAAGAAAATGAAAATTAGGGTTAATTTAGTAAGGACATTCTAGGTAAATGTGGATATTCAAATAATCTATGTAACTTGCTGCATTGCTACAAAAAGTTCTATAATTTGTGTAAATTATCTTTTTAGTGTATATATTACTAGATTACACGCTCCGACAGTTTGACAAAAAATAAGATTAAGTATACTAACAAATCTTGGTTATTGTGTTCTCGTCCATAAACTGCAAATAAAATGTGAAATTACAGATTATAAATGCATAGTACAGACACCTGTTTCAAATTCTGCCAGCTCTTGCACAGTGATAATTATAATATACTTGACACGAGCCAGTCATAGGAAATATGAATAGTCACTGTTTGAAAGTGGTTAATAGCCACGATCTTTTATGCGGTAAGCCTGTAATTAAAAAAAAAAACAGCAGAGTAGAAGAATTTATTCCGCGCATTACTTTTATGTGCATACATATACAAAATAAACAAGATTTTTGTGCTTGGAAGTATCGAGAAAGATTTGTATATAGCTGGCTAATTGTGATATTTCATGAGAAAATTAATATAAATGAAACTTCACTAAAGCCTTTTAACAGAGTTGAAATTCACAAACATTGTTAACAAATGGAAAGCGCAATTTCATTGTGATAAAGAAAATGTTAAATATACATTCTCATTTATTCTGCATCTATAAGATGCACTTACTGAAAGAAAACCCTATAATGTTAACATTTTCATGTACATAATCTTCACTTCAAGGTTAAATCCTGTAATTCATATAATATTGAAAACGATTTTATTGATATGACTCTCCCCATGTCATAATTCGTATAGCCTACTATAGCACAGGTCCATATTTAAGTTTTAACAAGTAGGTCTATTGGAACTAACAATTTTTCTGGCTTTTTCGTCCTCAACACACCAATCTGCCGCAACACTGAGTAATTTACCTGTTACATCACACAAATCACATTGATGATCACAACGATGTTTATTACTGTTATCTTTATGATTATCATTATCGTGAATTTGGTTTTTGCAAGAGTGCGACATCGACATTCGGTTCACCATTGCGCCTAAGCCGCCGATTTTTATCATTGCTGATGAACCGTTACATTTTTTAAATGCCGGTGATTTCATTTCACAGATTACAGCTCTGACCGTTTTCGTGTTGCTTGTCTGTAGTTTACAAAGTAATTTTGAGTAATACGATTTATCCATTTTATCAAAATTCCTCCAGAAAAATTTCAGTTTCGATTTTCATCAAACACATCCTTTACAACCGCCAAAGGTCATGTGTCGTTGCTGTTTATTGCGTAGTCAAAGGCCGGGTTATACTCGCTGCTTTTATTGCTCACTATTTAAAAAAAGCTGCTCTGTAATAAACTCTCACGCTTAAGTGAATATAAATACGCCAAGGACGCTCGTTAACATAGTTGAACATTATTCAAATATTTTCAAGTATTAGACATTTTCACAAAACAGTTTACGACAACTGGAGTAGGTAGCTATGGAGTCCATATTGCATATTAGATTTAGCTATGGCATATAGCTATATATTTAGCTATCGGATATTAGATGAATATAATCCTGAAAATCTTTTTACATGCACAGTAAGTCTACTGAAGCTACCGTTTATCAAAACATTTTACAGTGTCTGGTATGGGTCCCCTTTCCTGACACATTCTTGAACTAGGACTATGAGGCATGATTATATTTTTCTAATGACTGCCGTGTTAATGTTCTGCTACTGTTCTTTTAGGCGATCAACCACTCGCTGGATATTTGCTGGTGGCAGATCATACGACGTTTAGGTCAATTTGTACAATTAGTCTATTCACTTCAAAGATGTTCGATAAATGGCATTTCTGGTGAACGTATTTCTGGTATACCGAGTTCGATTTTGAACTGTAATCTTGTATTTCTAGTTAATCATAATAATTTTGTAAAGTGTCTTTGATAGCCATATGTTAAAAGGGCACTATAAATCAATAAAATTTCATCTCAACGGACGGATTAAGGTAAGATGGGACACAATACCGTGTAAGGCACGTGCCGATATTGTGGTAGTGTGAGGTCGTTGTTGAAAAACGAATTGGTCTCTATGTGTCTCAGATAATGGCGGGACATGCGATTGAATGATCTATTAAAAATATCGCTGCGATGGTAAGTTTCCACATACGAGAGCATGTTCAGTTCGGCTGTAAGCCTGTGACTCGAGATGCCTGCACAAACCATTCCAGTACCTCCCCCATAACGGCCGTGTTTCACGATACAATCTTGGAGAAAACTCTGTATAATCTGTATAATGGCCACCAACTTTAGTGGTTACCACCCTTGTAAATTGTTGCTACGATAACATCAATGTTGTAAACTTAGAAACTGTTAATCGTAAGTAATAAAAAATGCAACTGACCAATATGTAAGACCTGATAATGGGGAAACTAAACGTTTTACAATTGTGGCCTTCACGTCGCTCCAATCACATGCCTTGTATCTCATCACGTGCCTTCTCGCAGACGCGTCATTCTTTGCCGTGCACGCGCTAACTAGCCGCCATTTCTTTTCCTTCTCTCTTCAAGAATTCCTGAACAATGGCAGATCGTGAGTCGGTTATGTTAAGTTGTTATCAATTATAAAGATTTGTGTTCTCTGTTAATATTTCAACGTGTTTTTAATTTAAACGATGAATTCATGTGTTTTCCTATGCAAGACAGTAGCTTTAGACTCGTTATCTAATTTCCAGCCACGGTCCCGGTGGCGATCTGAATTCGCCTTTTTAAATTTTCAATTCAAATTTGTTTCTTCAGGGTAATTTACATTGTCTAATGATAATGTATTTTTTTCAGAATACAGTTATGCAGCAACAGCAGGAGCTACGGCAGCAGCGGGTCAACAGAGGTAATTCAGTGATTACGCGATCTTACTTATGCTTTTATTATTCCCTTTATTATTCATTGTTCCTAAATGTAAATCTAAGGTTCACGATCGCGTCGTTGACGCAAGCCTAATACTTAAATTGTACTCTATATTGCAAGCCCACATTATTGCTTAATTATATTAACTATATTACATAAACATATTGGTCTGAGGTCATATGTAAAAGGATACCAGCGCAGGTAGTCATAACTGCTTAAAGGTGAATCATTGCTTGCTCATAATGTACGGGGTTATTTTCTCTCGGGCATATTCACTTGGGGTGTTTTAACATAGGGCATTTTCTTCCTGATACATTTTCTTATGATATCCTAACCGGTTAATCTACATCCACCCGACCGGTTTTGACCGGTAAACCATATTTCACAGTATTCGGGAAAAAATGCCAATTTGAGACAGTGAATAATCAAGTGCAAACAAATTTTCAATGTCATGTTGCCTCAACTTAGTTTTTACGAATGCTGTAATCTATGATGGATAACATTGGTAATTTTTGATTAAAAATTGAGTTTTTCAAACGATACCCGTTAATGTTTACCGACTACCGTTCTTCCTGCGCCAAACGTCTATTTTGGCCTACCCGCGCCGTCGAGCTCCGAAGCAGGTCAAATGTCCCCTACTAAAACGCTACCTTACCATAATGTTCCCTTTCATCGTGTGAGAGAGATTACTTCTTGTCACAACAGTAGTACATATCATTTTAGTATACGGGCCATATTTTTTCAGTGTTTTACTTGTCAATAAATGTGTACATTTATGTACAGGTACATACAATGTACAGGCACATAGAATATCAAAGGATATTGTATGTCAATGGTTCCACAATTTTGATAATAATTGGATGAAATTAATCTTTTCTGTGGTTAAAGCTAGAATTTATTTTCCGCATTTTTACGTACATTTTTGCTTGTGATTATAGATGAGTATTCAGCTCCAAAAATGGATTAAATCTTTGCAATGGTCAGGGAATATTTGAGTGTACTACCAATCCTCATTCTTATACATGGCATCGGTATTTTTACTTCTGAAAATGCCATGGATTATGCACTAGCTAAATCGGGGACATTGACCGGGGTGTTTCAGATTTAATTCCCTCAATTCAACCACTAGGTGCTATCCACCCATATATTGTCCACCTTATGTAAATAGTCTGTTGTTTTCACGACAGTTATTCGTATGCGGGTTATGCCGATCAGTCTGCTTATGGACAAGCGTCGTACAGTCAGGGGCAGACCCAACCGGCTGCAGCTCAACCACAGGCGGTAGGTGTTTTGGAATTTTTACTCGTTATAATCCACGTTATGTGTCTTTCAGTGGTTACTTGAGATTGTACATGCTAGCGATCGTAGACACATAAAATTAATTACAGGTGTACAGAACTAGCGGGCCCTGTACAAGGAAGTAACAGGATATTTTCGCTATTATATTAGGCCTCAACATTCCCATGGTTTTACCTTGTTTTTTAGTCAACGTTTGTTTTAGACTAGATATCTTGACTTTCTCTTTTCTCCTTAATATACTGCATTTACTGTGCATTGACATTTGAGTAGTGGACAGGGTGTTTACTTTTAGGAAAATCACACCCCTTTGGGCCGATGTTTACCCATGCTTGATTGGGAGTGGTCCAGTGTTATTTTTTGGGTGTACCAACTCTCATATGGTGTTATTTGTCTCGTCGGTGCCTTACAGTTCCTCTCATCCTTATATTACAACAGGCATATGGGCAGACGCCGTCAGCCTATAGCTACACTCAGCAGGTGTACCAACAACCTGGGCAGGCTGCTGTAGGCACCTATGCGCCGGTGGCTACGTACGACGCCACTAGTTACACCCAGTCAGCATACACGCAGCCGACAGCAACCGGTTTGTCCAATATTTACACAAATTTGCCTCTTTTCAATTTCGCGCGTCAAAATTCATACAAGAGTGTGTTGGATTTGGCTACCATCCGTGTTTTAGTTACTTGAATACTTACATTCTATCTATAAATTCCCGTCTTTATCGTCGTCGGCTTGTCACAATAACTACCGTGTATAGTATATTTCGGGTGACTTTTTAGGAAACGGAGTACAGAATGGTGTAGGCTATCAAAACTTTTTGCCGTTCTTTCATCCATTCATATTCATCCATTGGACTTCAGGGGCAGTATTCGTAAAACCATTTGGTGGTGGGGTGAAATTTTAATCATAAGCAAGTTATGGTGGGATTTGTGTACGGATTTTTACGCTTGATTGTTAGACCATTCTTGGATTTCGAAATCCCGGTTTTGGATGCCCTAGGCCATGAGTCGTTTTATTGGGTATAGGCAAGAAATTTAAAGTCGTTGCATTTGAGTGCGTTGATGTATATAAACTTTGCCGATGGGTGAGATCAGCAAACTTGTGTATGTACTTAAATGTACTTGGATGTATGTACGTTTCATGTACTTATATATGCTCCACAGTATATGGTTTTCAATGCGATCGTAGGCATTACTTCATCTGTGCTTGAATACATTAATCGTAATGGAGGATGCACATCTTAGTGTGTGTCTTTAATAGAACAGCTGTCACATATAGAATAATATGGATGCAGTGTATTTATATTGCAGAAATGTTAATTTATCATGTTTTTGAAAGTTTGTTACAAAGTATGTTTTTTGTTATACTTGTATAAATTATCCCTATCATATACTCGTATGTATTGTAGATGATAGTGTTTGACTAAAGGTATTATGTGACGGAGCAATAAGATAATTTGATGAAGCACCCTTTTTTGAGCCAAACTCATCGTGGGAGTTAACTACTTAACATATAGCAAGATTTGCAATCCCACTTACTATCAGTTCACTTCCAAGAGTTACAATCGTATTTGCCCACCAGCTTTTTGCCGACACAACGAAATTTGGCAGACTAATATGGAGTGGTTTTCAGTACTAAAAAGAGTAAAGATATCAACACACAGGAAGTGTTCGCCAATGGACATTCTTCGGGAAATTGTATTGCATTGATGCCATCTTATACAGCTCCTGGTCAGGCCGCGAGTAGTGGTTCAAGCTATGGTCAGTATGGGCAACAGCAGAGCTATTCCGCAGACGGTAGCCAGTATGGGCAGCAGCAGTCTGGTCAACAATCGCAGGCTCCCTACTCACAAGGTGACAGCAGCCGTTTCTTCTGGTCAAATTCATATTAGGTGTAGCAGTTAATTGCAATTTTGTTTCGCTCGTATACAATCTACTTTTTGTTAACATTGTGTTTAGTATTGTGGGGCTTTTTTAGCCTTCCTAAGTTTCCGTATGCTCCATTGTGTTGCAGGTGCTTACGGAAGTCAAGGCCCTGCCCAGACTTATGGGCAGACATCTGGTAGTGGCAGTTACGGTGGTGGTGGTGCGGGTGGTTCATCGGGAATGCCTGGATCATATGGAGGTTCCAGTGGTGGATATGGCAGCAGCGCTGGTGGCGGGGGTGGTTACGGTGGGGCGAGTGGTGGTAGTGGGGGCAGTATGAATCAGGGAGGGGGAGGTGGTGGTTATGGGCAGAAAGCTTACGATAGCTATGGTGGTAGTGGAGGTGGCGGCGGCAGCGGTGGAGGAGGGAGAGGGGGTTATGGTGGAGATAGAGGTGGTAGCGGTGGTGGGTATGGTTCAGAACGAGGTGGCGGCGGTGGTTACGGAAGTGGTGGTGGTGGTGGTTACGGTGGTGGTGGTAGCGGCGGTTACGGTGGTGGTGGTGGCGGTGGTTACGGAAGCGGTGGTTTTGGTGGCGGCGGCGGCGGCGGTGGTTACGGAGGCGGGGGCTATGGTGGTGGAAGAGGTAATTATCTTTACTTATTTATATGAATGTTTATAATTATCTTCGGCCTGTTTGATGGTTTCTGCACATTCTCCTTGGCGCTCACCTCTCCACTATCACATCATCTCATTGTGCGTAATCAACTATGGCTGAGTATGAGGTATATAGGCCGTCGTTTGGCATTTGGGCGGATTGCGTGTATCGATGCGGGTCATCAGTCTCTCCAGCCTGGGCGTTTTCCACTATGGCATGTTCCCCACCCTGTATGACCAAGGCTAGTTTGTTTATGTTAGCCGCATGGGCTAGCATTGTTATGGGGCCAAGGATGGCCTACACAATCACCATGGTAATCAGCCTACTTGTAAAAAAGATAATCGTTAACATACTGCGAATGTATCGCTAGTGTTTAACTAGGTTTTTAAATGTTCTGCTATACGCTGTTTGACTTTATATTTACATTTATGGTGATTCTGCTCTTGCCTATAGTGACTTGATAATTTTTGTTATATAAGGGCGCGGCGCTACCTTTTAAGGATACATAATGGATTAGACTACATAATGGATGTTAATTTCTGACTGCTTGACTTATTTATACATCGATGACATGGAGTTTCATTCATATTCAACATGTTTTTGGTGTGACTATCTGTCAAGTCATTGCTGTCTGCATTCTCCGTTAATTGCGACTTGTGATTATTGTCTCAGGTCGGGGTGATCGTGGTTCAGGTGGCGGCGGATATGGGTGAGTTCTCTGTTATTTCGTACTTTACCTTATACCAATGCAGTTTGTTATTGGTTATGGCGTCTAGTGTATTGTCAGCTGGGGTCAATTCGCGTAATGTACGCTCGGAATATCGGGCGTAGTTGTACTTACACGAGTGGTTTTTACTCTGGTCATAGCTCCTATCTGACTATACAATTACCGTGATACATCGTGGGGAGAGGATCTTGTGCTATTGTCGGTTGTATGTAAGGGTTCTATAATATACCGAGAATAATTACACCCAAAGGTTTCTGGAAAGGGTTCCAACGTATTGTTTACTCCAGTGTATTTTTACCGTGGGACCTTTATGACTGAGGCTGCGTGTTCATCAAACATAGTACTGTACTACCTAGCAGCTAAGTTGCTGTGCGCGGGTGTAGCGTCCGACGGACGCAGGTGTACGGAAATGCTGGCTTATCCTTTTACGATGTATGTATTGTGTTCACCGTGTGTCACCATTAATAACAACACCGTACATGAATAACAACACCGTACATGACAGTTGTCTGTTTTACCAGGTCTACGCACGTAATGACGTAGCGTTGCAATTAACGTGATCACGATACCCGTAGTTGTTAATATAGTAGGGTCGGTGTCTGATCACAAGTACAAAAAGCGTTCAAAACATGGGGCGGTATATCGCGGTTTTTGTTGATCGGTCATATGTCATGAACGGGTTAAATATTCTATGTTTATCCCGAGGGTATCGTACGTCAGGGTGACAGTTAACAAATTTAGTATATACTATTGTGGCTCTGATCAGATTTCTGTACATTGTATCGGCAATAGTTAGTATAATATAATCATGGTGCGATAGGTTATTACCACACGTGATATGCCTTACTATCACGCTATAATTGAAGCCTAATTTTATTTGCTTACCTGAGGTTATGCTTGGTGAGCTTTTCTGATCAGAGTTTGTCCGTCATCCGTCCGTCCGATGTTAATATTTTCTTACAAAGTGTTAAGAACCGCTTATCGCATAGGTCTGCTACTTGGCAGATATTGTCTTTAGGGTGGTCTTTTCTAGATTTGTTCTTGGTATCATCCTCGCAGCAAGGGGGTGGGGTAACTTACGCCGATGTTTGTTTTTTTTATTAAATTTTCTTTTTAAGAACCTCTTATCGCATAGGTCTGCTACTTGACAGATATTGTCCTTATGGTGGTCTCTTCTAGATTTGTTTAAAAAAAATTTTTCTTAAGAACCCGTTATCGCAGAGTTTGGCTATTTGGTAGACATTGTCCTTGTGGCATGCGTCTCTGGCCCCTTGTTTTTGATGTCAGGCAGTCTTTGTCTGGTTCTAATATCAAGATGGCCTCCTTGGCCTTTTGCCATGTCTTTACTCTTTTTTCTGGTGTGTGTCTTGATTGCGGCCTCTTTGGCCTCTTGTTTTATTAAAAGCAAGTGACTGGTGATGTAAGCCCCCAGAATGTGTTTGTGTGACAATTAATCTCGCTATTTTCATTGTAAAAACACGACATTTTTAGCATTCCCCTATGTGTGGGGGCTGTTGCTATTCCAATAGTGCGTTTACATTACGCGTTAACTTGCGTGTTTTTTGGTTAAACTTGTGACAGCCATCAACCAAAAAGTCTACACGCTGTCTTGGGTACGACGAATCTCGTACCAACATGTCTGTAGCAGCGATATCGCCCAATGTGGATACACTATTATTAACCTTCGTCTGCTATTGGTCAATCTGTTTTCTGTAAGATTTTTTCTATTATTGACATGGTATGTAGGGGAGGTAACAAATGCCTCTTGTTTGCACTTAGCTAAGAAAGATATCAGCATTGGTGCAGAGGGACAAAAATTTAATCTTTATCTATTTGAATCCGTAAACATGCAGATGCGTATTATTTTTAGTTATTTGACATTTGCACCATTATTTTTAAGTCATTTCAGTAAGTACTGTGAATAGTGAAAATTGATGTTATTTATTATCAGTGCACTCTGTTATGTGGGATAGCAAAATCAGTCAGTATATTGGTTCGTCAACGAGACCATTTTTTACTTTTTGGTACCTTTTTTAATGATTCATCTGTGCTAATGATGCCCCTTTGACTACCTGTTAGTACATACTAATTAGAACACGTTGTTACTGATGTTTTTGATCAGCATCACAATTGATCTAAGCTTAATACCAAGATTGTCAGGGGGAGATAATTCTCTATACATACCATTGTCGTCTTATAGGGTGGCAGTTTAATGTTATCGCTGAGCATTGCTTGTGACTTTTTATCATTGCCATTACCCACATGCTACCCCCACTAACATATTGTAATGCTGCTTCCTTGGATTTGTAGAGTTTAATCACAATGGTTCAAACCGCCTAATCGCTGGGCCATAGTTGTCACTTAATGTTACAAATTATCATTTGATAATTACATTTGATCTTGTTCGTTTTTATGGACTGTATGTCCAATTGCCCAATGGTCAGTTGGCAATCACTAGTAATTTATCGTTTAAGCATGGTAAACCTACGCTATATCGTATAATGTCGGTCATGTTTACTTATCACTAGGTATGTACCTACAGCGATGTTCATTGAAGGTGCCAGGTGCTTCTAATATCTAATAAAGTAGATCTTCATATTAAGGCTAAAACACTACCGACATAGCAGTTGCGGCACAGCAGTATTTTGGTCTCATGTCGTCGGACATCGAAATGAGTGTCGGTACTGAGAAAATTTCTGGTCTCTGATCACTGACCTCATTCACGGAAAAAAATTTACTTTATTGGTTGTTTTGTGTGCTTAGTAGTATTACCATTCTGTCTACGAAGTGAAAGACAATCTGTTTGCCCTCGGAGGTCAGCTATATAGAAACTACAGCCCAGTTAGTGTGCAGTTCCCATGACCCAATGACCTAATAATTTTATGTTTTACTCGGCCCTACAATTGGCTACTGTTTACTTTGCGTATATATTTTTAATGGATCGTGGTTTCGAGTAGGTGCAAAATTAAAGATTATTCTGTTAGAAATAGTAATTAATAGTGAGTGTTGGGACACGAAGTGTATATTGGCGTCAGCGTCCGGCCTGCGGTGCCTTGATATTGCTGTAAAGCGACCTTGGACTCCGCCTGGGTGTGAAAAGCGATTCTCTGACACAGTGCATACGTGTACACAAACAGTGCCCCCCACTACGACGTACACTCACGGTGATGGAATGATGCAGAGCACGGTGACAAGGAGGACTGCATCACTATCACCACGTGTTTGAAACAAAACGATCCAAGTGGAATTTCCGAGAATGGGCGGAGAAAGTTTGACCTTACAGCATTGCGACAGTGTCTCGTAGCATGCTTGTTTCATAAAATTAGTATGGCCACTGCGGCTATAATGCATCAATGCCGGATGTTAATCGAACAATATTACCTGTTGTAATGGTTTTTGTATCTACCAAACTGATGGATCATGTATTTATGTAGTTCATACACGCGATGCCGTCTCTCACCGTAGTATTGTCTATTTTAGATCGATGTTGTGTAAGCATGCTCGTAAATAACTTCCGGTCCTCTGATCAGAGCCACACTCTGTATATCGGTGTACGATATCGAATCGAAGGTCTCACCGGGTTGAGTAAGGTTTATATATATGTATCGGGAGTCGAACACCGGCGACAATTTGCCAACAAATGATGAGCCACCATGCGAAGATGTCTCAGAAGCCCAAAGAGTTTAAAAACATAACGTGTGTTTCGTTGCGTGTATATGTCTTTAGTACACCGTGTATGCACGCACGCACGCACGCGCGGCGTACGAACTGTCTATACGCGCAGCGGTTCACGCGTTACGTTTCGTTTCATTTCTCCCGGATTACAGCGGACGGGGTGGCGGTGGCTTCGGTAGAGGAGGTGGTGGTGGTAAGTGCTGGCTAAATGATGCCTCCTTTTTTCTACTACTCCTTCTAGTACTACTGCTGTTTATGTAATTAATAGTTTTTATCGTATCCAGGGTTCGTGTGGTCTACTGCTCCGATGTGGAGTTCGTGTTAACTGTTGGGTGGGATAGATTTTTATGACATACTAGCTAGCTGCACGTACTTGTGTAGTGGGTATATTGACCATGCAAATAACCACACAGGTATATCCACAGTAAAACAATTGTATAGGGATCAGTTTGCTATTGTATTGAATAAACAGGTTTTTAACAAGTTATTGCCATAATTGTCTACCAAGTGGCTGTATTTTTCCCAAAGGGAATTCAAAGATATTTTTGGTAATTCTGACATACTGTCAAGGGATGGAGCCACTCCCCATCCATCGTTGAATTGTCGGCAATGTGAACACAGTTTTTTTTTATGTTCACAGCCACTTTGACATAGCTAGATGCTCAATTAAGCGTGTCAACAGTTCTCATATTGAAGCTAAAATATATTGCTGAAATATTTAGACTGAAAATCATGAAGTGTAACAAAAAAGTGACATTTATGTTGGGCCCTACAACGTAGCGTACTTGGCTATATGGATAATACAAGCGGTGTAAATTATTACTGCGAGATTTTGAATTAATACCTGAACAGTTGCTGCTGCATCACTATAATTGGTAAGTCAAAATGGGCAATCTACAAAAAAAGTGTACAATCAAGTAAAATGAGCGATCATCTTAGTAAAAATGGGCAATTGAGTGAGTACTCGAGTAAAAGTAGGTTTTTTTGGTGCGAGTGAACCTAGCAGTTGTTGGATTGAGTGATTAAAATGAGCAATGAAGAATGAGCAATTTAGGGTTCAACTATGT
Organism: Epimenia babai; assembly: GCA_011762755.2. Classification (NCBI taxonomy): domain Eukaryota; kingdom Metazoa; phylum Mollusca; class Solenogastres; order Cavibelonia; family Epimeniidae; genus Epimenia; species Epimenia babai. Next base: position 2,139 of record WURV02150298.1, on the reverse strand, counting down.
TAGTAAAATGCATTGTATCTATGGATGGAATATATTGCTAATCAATTATTAACTAGTAACCAAATGACCCGAAGATAAGGTATTTAATTATCTAACAAAAGTGCATCATTCTTAGTGCACATCCTGGGGTGGTAACAGGTTGTGCCAACTAACTGTCATTTTGCTATCTGGGATATCGATAATTATTTGTAGTTGTCACTGGCAGAAAATATAGTGTATATATGACTAGTTTATATAAAGGTATATAAATGGCTATTGTTGACATTGGTTAACAAAATTAGTTATTTCGTAAAGGGAATTTCAGTGTCTTGTATGCTTAACTAAAATGCTTTTAAATAAATGTTTGATAGTATTTGGTGTAATACCATAAATCTTAATAAAGGTAATGTGATGTTAATATTGTATCATTTAGGAAGTAATGTAGAAAATAATATAGTATTGATGCGGGTAAAACCAATCAAATTATTTTATACATACGAGAAAGGTGTTTGCTTAGCAAAATTGTATCCTTACTAAAGTTTATACGGATGTATTCTAGTTATGGCAATGTGTTGCCTATTCCATGCTGCTAACATAATAAACAACTAAAACCTTCCTAATGTCTAAATCACTGCAAAGGGAGGTTGATGCCAATTGATGTGCGGGTTACTGCCAATACTGCCTGAGTGTGGCTCTTAAGTCACACTTATATATGCCCTCGTATCCATATTAACCCAACTCTACAAATACCCTGAATGAATTGAATGAGAGGTGTATTTATGGCATCTCGTTGGTTATGATCAGTCAATACGAGTGCGTATTGTACATGGTTTTCATTTCAAAAGTTCTTACTGTGACGGGTTGAATAGGTAAAAAAATTTCATCGTAGTCTTTTGGGTCATGTCTATGTCATATGCCTAACATTGCGCAGTCAACACGGATTGAATTTCTAAAATATGTATGCATATGTACATGTATATATATATATATATATATATACATATGTAATATACACAATGATTATTCTACTAATATGTCGTAGCTGCTTGTGTATGTAATCGTGTCATTACTGTTAAGAAGTCATAACTAGGTATCTAATGGTGTGTCATATAAAGATATACAGGGTCATCGATAAGAGATATCAGCTTGATATATGAAAAGCTGGCAAGTGTATTGCACTAAATTGTAATTTGGGAATATTTGTACGTTACCCGTTCAATTACCACTCGTACTATGCGTGTACGAAGCTATCTTTAAAGCTATTTGAGTACTTGTGCAAGCTAATAAGTATGGGGTAAATACAATCTATTTGGTTTCCATTGAGTTTCGTATGTCCCTACATATTATTAACCACTTGATACAGATTATGCTGTATTGCTGTTTTTTGAGTGAGGTCAATCAAATTAACTCTTTGCGTGCAACGGGTGTGCTATGGGTGTCTATACATGCCATTGCGGGAATACTCGATACCCGCTGGGATATATACATTGTATATGGTGTATGGTAATATTGTATATAATACATTAAGTTGTGCGATCATGAATTTTTGATTGAGTACGAGTAATGACAAATATATTTTAGAACATGACATATTGTCTGCTGGTGCACGTATTTACTTTTATCACAGATGGTGTCTGACCAGAGAGACCGTTTGTTAGATTATGTATGCTGCGGTTATCAGGCCTATATTAGAGTGGCACGCAAAGGGTTAACTAAATTAAATTTTCTACAATCTTATTTTCATTGGTTTAAGTGCTACAAGTCTGTAGATATCGAATATTGGACATCCGAAGTAGTAAATATATAAAACGGATTATTGTTATTAAAATCCAATTGCCCCTATGGGATGTACTGATTTCACACATCTGTTTGTTTGACTTGTAGCACTTCGGCCCGACGCATGTTTATATTCCGTCCCGTTCACTTTAATTGTGTGTTTTCAGGAGGCGGTGGAAGGGGAGGTGACGGAGGTAAGCATTCAAAAATAGTGGCTATAATACTGGGTATGCATTCGATCATATGGAAATGACAAATATCAGATTGTGCTAGTATTAATTTTTACGCGCCAATAAGAACGTAACTATCCGGTCCGGTATATTTTCTTGCACGCGCTAGAAGAAATAAGTTGTGTGCAGTAATAACTGACATTTAACACCATAT